>SSNR01000700.1:66842-81842 GCA_006937965.1 Callopanchax toddi | reverse complement strand
GGCATTGTTTAAGCACTGCAAGTCAAAGTGCTTACACGTTTTGTCACTGAGGCACAGGTCTAGCAAAAGAATACAACTGTGAATCAAACTAAAAGATTTTACAGTAAAAGCAGCCTCCAATAAACCACTCATAGTCAAGGAAACTGAAAACATTTTTATTCGTACAAAGAAATGTTGACATTAGAGAACAGACTGTGAAAAGAAAACGTTTACAGGATTCTGTAAATGTGAACAGTTATAAACACACACAAAAAAATATCTCTAGCCTACCATACTGTAAATAAAGTTTCAGAACTATAGTACAGTCATATTTTCAGTGGTCGCCATTGTCACCCTCTCTTTCCTGGCCACCATCCTCATCCTCCTGGCCAGCGACACGCTGCTCTCTGTTAGGCCATAAATTCTCATCCACATCGCAACAAACTGTTTGATTGGTCATCTGAGATGTGGGAAACTGCTCCTTCGTTAGTTCTAATTTCACCTGATTGATTGTCAATTACTGTCATAAATTTATCAAAAGTTCTAAGAAATTCTTTCTTGGTATTGTATCCTTGACTAATTTTGACAGTTGAACAGACAAATGTGCATATGATGACTTACACAGTGAAACCATGCTGATATGTTTGGGAGAGAGTAACCATTTCACTGAAACATCAACTAATCAGTTTAGATCAGCAAGATCTATTTATTTGGAAACTGTGCTAAACGTGGGCTCATCGTGCTAACTGTAGCTACTTGTACATAATCATCTGAAGAAAAGCACACAGTCACTTGAGACATGTACTAAAGCATTTGCAATTTGATGAAACCAACGAGAAAGGACATTCTGTTGTGAACAACTGCAAAGTGGTTTGGAGATTTGTTCATGTTATCTTGAGAATGTCATCTCGGTTTCAAGAAATGAGCCAAACCAATCAAGAAAAACTGTAATAAAACAAAATCTGACTATAATAAAAAAAAGAAAAAGGAGAAGGAGAGACAACAGAGAGGAAGGAGCTGCTCCTCATGAGGAAGTGACGCAGCTCAGTCTTTGCTGGACAGACACTGTTGTAGCTGATGTCAGCAGCAGGTCTCAGAGTAAAGGAAACAACATCACACTTGAATGATATTAATAATTAATCTGGTTATATATTCATCAGCATCAACGTGATTTCCACCATTAGATGTCGCTGTAAAAACAATGATTAGATGAGATTCTGATGAGATTTTAACCATTTCCTTGTCATCAATCAGAACTTATTTAGTATCAATGGATTCCTTAAAATGTCACGATTGTAAAGATGCTGATATCATCACTTTTTATGTCATCATCACTGTTTATGGTTTCCTAAATCAAATTGTTTTAACAGGCATTCAATCTGAAGCACTATCATTTTGTTTTATTATAATAATCAGACTTAGCCATCAATCATATTGGCTTTAAAATAGAAAAGACTTATTAACCCTCTGCTAATACCCTTTAACACCATCAGAAATAAATCTGATTCACATCTTTCTACGTTTCTTAGAGCTCTCTCTCTTTAACAAGATCTGTATTTTCCTCAACAAGCTGCTGTTTTGAATCTTCAACAGGTTTTCTGCCCTCTGGTGGAGGATTAAAGTACCAAAGTTGGCCAGTTCAAATTGTATTTCGTTTTATTACTGCTGCATTACATTGCAAAATAAATGTAATGTAAATGAATGTTATAACAATAAGTTATGATATTATTAGCCAACAAATGTTTGTAAATTTTTATAATCTGAGTTGTCTATTTATGATTTCATGTCAGGCTTTAAAGTAAATGATAACAGATGATTTAACATGACAGTTTTTGGGGTGTTGTTCATTCAGATAATCAGATAAAGTGATGACATCAGCATCTTTACAATCGTGACATTTTAAGGAATCCATTAATACTAAATAAGTTCTGATTGATCACAATGAATGGTTAAAATATCATCAGAACATTGGTTTGTTTTTACCGCGACATCTAATGGTGGAAATCACGTTATGCTGATGAATATATAACCAGATTAATTATTAATATCATTCAAGTGTGATGTTGTTTCCTTTACTCTGAGACCTGCTGCTGACATCAGCTACAACAGTGTCTGTCCAGCAAAGACTGAGCTGCGTCACTTCCTCATGAGGAGCAGCTCCTTCCTCTCTGTTGTCTCTCCTTCTCCTTTTTTTCTTTATTATAGTCAGATTTTGTTTTATTAGGTAAAGACAGGACTTCTCTCCCTCCTGCCTCCTGTCACAACACGACTGTCTCGCATTGGAGGCTCCGTTGAATCCACTGGAGCAGGTGTGGACTGAACCATTAGTCACATTTTTAGAGGGGTGGTGGGTCTCAGAGAAATTCTGTAATCATTGTTAAAGTAAAATTAAGTCTCCTAACAGCTTCATGCAGCCAGCTGGGTCAATTTCATTGTGATAACATTTTAAATATAAAATAAAAAATGGCTTAAAAACGTCTTAATTCCAAGCTTTTGAGGGCCTTCCCCCACCTCCAGTCCGACAACGCTGGACTACAAAGTCTATTCAAAGAGGCAAAACTTTATTGACAAGTTTCATTCCATATATTCAGACTTTCATTCAATATATTCAGACTTTCATTCAATATATTCAGACTTTCATTCCATATATTCAAGTTTCATTCAATATATTCAGACTTTATATAATATAAATATCTTAAATTCCTGAACGGCATGCCATAATATATATATATATATATATATATATATATATATATATATATATATATATATATATATATATATATATATATATATATATATGTATGTGTATAATACAGGTCCTTCTCAAAAAATGATCATATTGTGATAAAGTTGATTATTTTCTGTAATGTTCTGATAAACATTAGACGTTCATATATTTTAGATTCATTACACACAGCTGAAGTAGTTCAAGCCCTTTTATTGTTTTATGATGATTGTGGCATACAGCTCATGAAAACCCAACATTCCTATCTCATAAAATGATCATATGATGAAAAGGTCCTCAGTCTAAACGAGCTCTGAACCTAATCATCTGAATCAACTCATTCACTCTAAACACCTGCAAAAGATTCCTGAGGCTTTTAAAAACTCCCAGCCAGGTTCATTACTCAAAACCACAATCATGGGTCAGACTGCCGACCTGACTGCTGTCCAGAAGGACATCACTGACACCCTCAAGCAAGAGGGTAAGACACAGAAAGACATGTCTGAAGGAATAGGCTGTTCCCAGAGTGCTGTATCAAGGCTCCTCAGTGGGAAGTCTGTGGAAGGAAAAAGTGTGTCAGAAAACGCTGCACAGCGAGAAGAGGTGACCGGACCCTGAGGAAGATTGTGGAGAAGGACCGATTCCAGACCTTGGGGGACCTGCGGAAGCAGTGGACTGAGTCTGGAGTAGAAACATCCAGAGCCACCGTGCACAGGCGTGTGCAGGAAATGGGCTACAGGTGCCGCGTTCCCCAGGTCAAGACACTTTAGAACCAGAAACAGCAGCAGAAGCGGCGGACCTGGGCTACAGAGAAGCAGCTCTGGACTGGTGCTCAGTGGTCCAAAGTCATTCATAAATCAAGGAGCCAGAGTCTGGAGGAAGACTGGGGAGAGGGAAATGCCTGAAGTCCAGTGTCAAGTCCCCACAGTCAGTGATGGTCTGGGCGCCATGTCAGCTGCTGGTGTTGGTCCACTGTGTTTGATCAAGGGTCAGCAGGGTCAATGCAGCTAGCTAGCAGGAGATGTTGGAGCACTTCATGCTTCCATCTGCTGAAAAGCTTTATGGAGATGAAGATTTCATGTTTCAGCACGACCTGGCACCTGCTCCCAGTGCCCAAACCACTGGTAACTGGTTTACTGACCATGGTGTTACTGTGGTACTCTCCTGACCTGAACCCCAGAGACAATCTGTGGATATTGTGAAGAGAAAGTTGAGACGCCAGACCCAACGCTCTGGATGAGCTTAAGGCCGCTATCGAAGCATCCTGGGCCTCCAGAACACCTCAGCAGTGCCACAGGCTGATCGCCTCCATGCCACGCCGCATTGAAGCAGTCAGTTCTGATACAGGATTCCCACCAAGTACTGAGTGAGAACTGAACATCATTATCTGAAGGTTGACTTGTTTTATATTAAAAACACTTTTCTTTATTGGTTGGATGAAATATGATCATTTTAGGAGACAGGAGTTTAGGGTTTCCATGAGCTGTACGCCACAATCATCAATATTAAAACAATAAAACTACTTCAGCTGTGTGTAATGAATCTAAAATATATGAAAGTCTAATGTTTATCAGGACATTACAGAAAATAATCAACTTTATCACAGTATGATCATTTTTTGAGAAGGACCTGTATATACATACATACAATACACATACATACATACACACATATATATATATATATATATATATATATATATATATATATATATATATATATATGTATGTATGTATGTATATATATAAGCCACCCTACCAACTGAGCTACATGCTGCCCCGCCTTGTTTACTGGTGGATGTCAGAGGGACCTGGTGGTGCCAGATTTTGTGTGTGTGAGTGTGTGATTAGTTAGAATGTTACCTGATTTGTCCAGGAAGAAACCCTCAAATACCACGAAGTTATTAACCTGCACACACAGATAAAACAAAAAGATGTTAATGAGAGCTCGTCATACCGGAGACAAACATCAGCAGGACTTCCTGGAACACTTCCTGTTTCTATTCTGACCCGAGTCCATCCTCAGAGAGTCCTCCTGGTTTTGGTTGGGGTCTAGCTGTAGGTCTGAGATGGGTCAGGAAAGGGTTCAGTGTAACGTCTAAAACCAGACCAACCGGTCCACCCAGTTCACGATGGGTTCCAGCTGACTTCCTCTCTGGGTGATAACGTGTTTGCGTGGGATGGAGTTACAGGCATTACTCTGAGCAACAGCAAACAGAAACCATTTTCAGGAAAGATTTATTATGGCCCTTCCAAAATGAACTTATTGGAAAAATACAAGAACTATTAAATCTACTTACTTATAAAACACTTGAAACACACAAGACCAAAGTGGTGTCCAATGAAAATAAAACCATGACAAGATACACAAATAAAATCAGACCCCCAAAAAAACTACGATCCAAAAATCTATTCACTGAACAAAAATGTATAAAAATTGTAAATAAAACAAGATTAACAATGAAAACTTTCATATAAATTTAAACTAAGAATTAAACTCAGTGTCAGTTGGTGTCAAAGTCCAGGAGAAGAGCAGCTTGAAGGATGTGCCAGTGAGTTTACACACCCTGGTGGACTGGTTGGTTGCTGGGACAGATTTCTAAGGATGAAGAATGAAAACAGAAAACTCTGATGAAAAGTTTACACCCCCCAGTGATTTAGGCCTGAAACCTGGAGACAGAATGACTGATGAAGAGGTTTATCAGTTTATAGGGTCAGAGCCCTGATGACTCACATCCATAAACCACCTCCATCCTCCATAGGAGGACAGGAGAGGAGGTCACAGGAGAAAAAACCTCCGAGAACTGTCAATCAAAACAAATTCTGTAAGAGGCTTCATCACAATACAAGTTTGTATGTAAAATTTATAGTGAAGATGTTCAACAAATTCATTGAATATAGAAAAAAGGCACAACAACATCCATTAGTTTAAAGCCATACTCAGTAACCAGGTTAAGCTAGGTCTCACTAGCTAGTTTACAGAAACACAACTCGGAGCTCTCACCCCTCCCGTCGGGTATAATCAGTACCCAGCCTCCCGCGGACATGGGACCCTGTTTTGCAACGAGAACAATGTAGAGTCTAACTCCAGCCGTAGAAACGTTCCCCCAGCTTTTCTTCTTTTCACCTCCAAACGTTTTTAGTTTTCTGCTAGCTGAAAAGGTGTTTTTTGGGGGGACTCTGGTATTTTATCTTAAAATGAAAGCACTGACCACCGGATAATTCTGTCCTCCTTTCACTTCCGGGATGTTCAGACGGAAAATGTGTCCGGGCGGATTATTGGTGAATCCAAGCAGTGAGGAAATGCTGCAGACAGACAGCTGGATTGTCCAATCCTATCGTTCAGTCCGATTTACAATTAAGATTTATGATTTACCAATCTGCTGAGTATGACATTAATTGAAAATCAAAAAATCTGATTTTTTTGATACTTAAATAGAATGTGCATAATAATTTGAAACAGAAGACCCTTTATGAAGAGAACACCAAAGAGTTTGAGTACCCGGCCCGGAGGGTTACCGGGGTCCCACCCTGGAGCCAGGCCTGGGGTTGGGGCCCGTGGACGAGCACCTGGTGGCCGGGCTTTCGCCCATGGGGCCCGGCCGGGCCCAGCCTGAACCGGAGACATGGGCTCATTCACCTGTGGACCCACCTCCTGCAGGAGGAACATGAAGGGTCCGGTGCATTGTGGATCGGGTGGCAGACCGAGGCGGGAGCTTTGGCGATCCGATCCCCGGACAGGAAAACTGGCTATCGGGACATGGAACGTCACCTCTCTGGCGGGGAAGGAGCTGGAGCTTGTGGAAGAGGCTGAGCGATACCGGCTAGATATAGTCGGGCTCACCTCGACACATAGCGTTGGCTCTGGAACCCGAGTCCTGGAGAGGGGTTGGACTCTCTTGTATGCTGGAGTTGATCCGGGTGAGAGGCAGAGGGCTGGGGTGGGCTTTCTGTTAGCCCCAAGACTCTCTGCCTGTATGTTTTTTTCCGGTTCCGGTTGAGTGGACGCTGGCACGGTTGTTGCCGCTGCTCTCCGGTAGTCGCTGTAATTCTAGCGTTTTTAAGCGTTTTAATCGCTTCTTATGCTTATGCTTTTAAGACTACGTGCACTGGTAGTTCTTTGTATTGTTTGGGTGGATTTGCCCAACCTGTTTAAGAGTTGGTGTGGTCTCTACCTGCCCTCAGGCATCTGGAACTCTCCTTCTGGCCTCGTCACTATTCTCTACCGCCATGGGTCCTAGCAGATTCGTCATCTGGTCTGCTCTCCTCTGGTCACTTCTGTTCCTCTGCTGTCGCCCCGCTGCTGGATTATTTCACTATACAGCCGCTGAACTTCTTGGCCTGCGCTGGAGTCTGCCTGCGTTTGACCCTCCGTTCTCTGCTCTGCATGAACACCCGGACATCGCTCTTCTTCCACGTCGCCGTTATATTCACCGAGGCTCCCGCAGGTCCTTCTGCTACGACACCTCTAAGGCCATAAGTTCTTTCTGGTCCACGTCTCGTAAAAATTCCAGAAACTCCGGCCGGACTGTTGATCATCGTGTACTAGCCTGCCCCGCCAGGTCGGCTAGCATCGCCGTCAAATTGGATAACTCCACCGTCGACTTTGGCCTACTAAACATCCGCTCGCTTACGCACAAGGGGGATCTCGTCAAAGATCTCATCACTGACCGTAAGCTGGATTTTTTATTTTTGAATGAAACTTGGCAGCAGCCTAATGACTTTTCCCAGCTAAACGACTCGGCTCCTCCAGGTTTTGTTTACGTTTGCCATCCCCGTAGCAATGGCCGGGGGGGAGGTCTCGCGATAATCTATCGCGAGAAGTGGAGAGTCCTGCCTGTTTCTGTGCCTGATTTCAGCTCATTTGAATGTCTGGTGGTTAAATTGCCTGGTCCTATTCCCACGATCATTGCTTCAGTTTACCGCCCCCTAAGCCTACCAGTGACTTTATAAATGATCTCTCCACATTACTCACTCAGCTCTCCACCCTCTCCCAGAATGTCATACTGCTGGGGGATTTTAATATACATCTTGATAATAAGAATCTGCCTATTACCCGAGATTTTTTGTCCTGTTTGGAGAGTTTTGGACTCAGTCAGTTCATTGACTTTCCAACACACATCAAGGGCCACACTCTGGACTTAATATCCTGTTCTGGTCTTGTTCCTGCCAACTGTTCAGCTGATGAAGTTCACTTTACTGACCATTTCCTCCTCTCATTCAACGTCACCCTTCGTCTTTCTGCAGTTAATCCGCCGCACCTCATCTCATTCCGGAACCTCAAATCTATTGACATGGATGCTCTTTGTGCCAATATTGACCATATGCTTATCCCGGATCACCTCTCCAACCCTGATGAACTTATTTCTGTCTATAATAATGTCCTAAATGGCATCCTGGACTCTCTTGCTCCTGTGAAAACCCGGCTTGTTTCCTTTTCCTCAAGTGCCCCGTGGTACACTCCTGGCCTGCGTACATTAAAATCCAAAGGTCGCCGACTCGAGCGTCTCTATAAAAGAACTGGCCTCTTTTTGCACAAAGAACAATATCTTACTCATCTACTGCATTACAAAACTTCTGTAGACTCTGCCAAATCCCAGTACTTTTCTAGACTCATTACTTCGAACGCTGGTAACTCTAGAACATTATTTTCATTACTAAAGAAAACTGTTCAACCACCTGATTCCTTACCATCTCACATGTATTCTGCTGACACCTGCCAATCTTTATTATTGTTTTTCAATGAGAAAATTCGCAACATCTACCAGCATCTGTCCTCCGATCCTCCTATTCTTCTCCAGTCTCTTTCCTCTCCACATTGTCAACCTTTCTCCAGCTTCCTTCTACCATCTGCCTCTGAAATCTCTGACCTGATCAGTAAATCTAAGCCTACCACCTGCTCTCTGGATCCCCTTCCCACCATTCTAGTGAAGACTTGTCTACCTTCTCTCATTCCTTTCATAATCACCATCATCCACTCCTCTCTCACTACTGGTATAGTCCCATCTCAACTTAAAACTGCTGCAGTCACTCCCATACTCAAAAAACCAGGTTCGGATCCCAATAATTTTAATAATCTTCGCCCCATCTCTAACTTACCTTTTATCTCGAAAATTCTGGAGAAAGTAGTAGACTCTCAGCTTCGTTCTCACTTGTCATGTAACTCTCTTTATGAACCCTTTCAGTCTGGCTTCCGCCCCGGTCATAGTACAGAAACAGCAATGGTAAAAATCACAAATGACCTTCTAACTGCAGCTGATTCAGGCTTACTCTCCATCCTCATCCTCCTTGATCTGAGCGCAGCCTTCGATACCATTTCTCACTCCATTCTTCTTGACAGGCTCTCATCTATCGGTATTTTTCATAACGCACTCAACTGGTTTCACTCATATCTCTCCGGTCGCACTCAGTTCATACAACTGAAATCTTTCAGATCCGAACCCTCCCCAGTTAGCAGAGGTGTGCCCCAGGGATCTGTCTTGGGGCCCCTTCTCTTCATCCTTTACATCCTTCCTTTAGGTCAAATACTCCAGAAATTCAACATTCAGTTTCATTGCTTTGCGGACGACACCCAGCTCTACTTGTCTGCCAAACCAGATTCCTCATTCCCACCTCCCTCCCTCTCCTCTTGTCTAGCTGAACTCAAATCTTGGTTCTCCACTAATTTTCTCAAACTAAACAGTGACAAAACAGAAATTCTACTTATCGGTACTAAATCCATCTTATCCAAAGCTGCCAGTTTCTCTCTCACTATTGATGCCTCCACTGTTTCTCCCTCCCCTCAGGTGAAGAGTCTGGGTGTCATCCTTGACAGCACTCTCTCATTTCAGTCCCACATCAATAATATCACTCGGTCCGCCTATTTTCACCTTCGCAATATTAAACGCCTTCGTCCCTCTCTCTCTCCTCATTCTGCTGCTATACTCGTCCACAGTCTAGTCACTTCCCGGATCGATTACTGTAACTCACTGCTGTTCAGTCTCCCTCTAAAATCCCTCCACAAGCTCCAGTTGGTTCAGAACTCTGCTGCACGAATCATCACCAACACTCCCCTGTCTCACCATATCAGTCCCATCCTCCAGGAACTTCATTGGCTCCCAGTTAAGCAACGAATCCAGTTCAAGATCCTGCTTCTCACCTTCAGAGCCATCCATAATCTCTCCCCCTCATATCTATCTGACCTTATTCAAGTTGTTTCACCTGTCCGCCTCCTAAGATCTTCCTCCTCTGTCCATCTTACTGTACCATCCTTCCATCTTAGCTCCATGGGGAGAAGAGCTTTCCGCTGCTCTGCTCCCCACCTCTGGAATTCTCTCCCACAAGCCATACGGAATTCTGACTCCCTCTCCACTTTTAAATCCAGACTCAAAACTCACCTGTATCAAACTGCCTACTGTCTCTGAGTTAGTTTTATCTTGTATTGTGGTTTGTGTCGTCTAGGATTTTATGAGTCTTGTGTTTTAACTACTTAACTGTTTTTAACTTGATTTTATCATTTTAGTTGTTGTACAGTGACCTTGGGTTCCTTGAAAGGCGCTTTCTAAATTAAATGCATTATTATTATTATTATTATTATTATATGTTGGGGTTTTCTCCGGGGGATGAAAAGGCAGCTTCCCTGCGCCTTCGGGTTGGGGAACGGGTCCTGTCTGTTGTTTGTGCTTATGCACCAAATAGCAGCTCAGAGTACCCACCCTTTTTGGAGTCCCTGGGACGAGTGCTGGATGGCGCTCCTACTGGGGACTCCATTGTCCTGCTGGGGGACTTCAATGCTCACGTGGGCAATGACAGCGTGACCTGGAGGGGCGTGATTGGGAGGAACGGCCCGCCCAATCTGAACTCGAGTGGTGTTCTGTTATTGGACTTCTGTGCAAGTCGCAGTTTGGCCATAACGAACACCATGTTCGAACATAAGGATGCCCACCGGTACACCTGGTACCAGGGCAGCCTTGGTTACAGGTCGATGATTGACTTTATAGTTGTATCATCTGACCTGAGACCGTATGTTTTGGACACTCGGGTGAAGAGAGGAGCAGAGCTGTCAGCTGATCACCACCTGGTGGTGAGTTGGATCAGATGGCAGACCTGGTAGACCCAAACGTACAGTGAGGGTCTGCTGGGAACGCCTGGCAGAAGAGCCTGTCAAGATGGTCTTCAACTCCCACCTCCGGCAGAGCTTCGACCGCGTCCTGAGAGCAGTGGGGGACATTGAGTCCGAATGGGCCTTGTTCCGCTCTGCGATTGTTGAGGCGGCTGTTGCTAGCTGTGGTCGCAAGGTAGCTGGTGCCAGTCGTGGCGGTAACCCCCGTACCCGCTGGTGGACACCAGAGGTTAGGGGAGCCGTCAGGCTGAAGAAGGAGGCCTACAAGGCGTGGCTGGTCTGTGGGTCTCCAGAGGCAGCAGATGGGTATCGGAGGGCCAAGCGGAGTGCAGCAGTGGCAGTTGCCGAGGCAAAATCTCGGGCGTGGGAGGAGTTTGGCAAGACCATGGAGAAAGACTATCAATCAGCTCCAAAAAGGTTCTGGCAAACAGCCGGCACCTCAGGGGAGGAAGGCAGCAACTCGCTCACACTGTTTACAGTGGGGACGGGGAGCTGCTGATGTCAACAGGGACTATAGTCGGATGGTGGAAGGAATACTTTGAGGAGCTCCTCAATCCCACCGATGCGCATTCCTATGAGGAACCAGACCTGGGAGACCTGGGGACGGACTGTCCAATCTCTGGGGCAGAAGTCGCTGAGGTAGTCAAAAAACTATGGAGCGGCGGAGCCCCGGGGGTGGATGAGATCCGACCTGGGTATCTCAAGGCGATGGATGTTGTAGGACTGTCATGGCTGACACGTCTCTGCAACATTGCGTGGTCATCGGGGACAGTTCCTGTGGAGTGGCAGACCGGGGTGGTGGTTCCCATTTTTAAGAAGGGGGACCAGAGGGTGTGTTTCAACTATAGGGGGATCACACTCCTCAGCCTCCCTGGAAAGGTCTACTCCAGGGTCCTGGAGAGGAAGGTCCGGTCGATGGTTGAACCTCAGTTAGAAGAGGAGCAATGTGGTTTTGGTCCTGGTCGTGGAACTGTGGACCAGCTCTTTACCCTCTCTAGGGTGATGGAGGGGTCATGGGAGTTTGTCCAACAATCCACGTGTGTTTAGTGGATTTGGAGAAGGCTTATGACCGTGTCCCCAGGGACACCCTGTGGGGGGCGCTCCAGGAGTATGGGGTTGATGGTCTTTTGTTAAGGGCCATTCAGTCCCTGTACCAGAGGAGTGAGTCTGGTCCTCATAGCCGGCAGTAAGTCAGACCTGTTCCCAGTGAGGGTTGGACTCCTCCAGGGCTGCCCTTTGTCTCCGGTCCTGTTCAGAACCTTTATGGACAGGATTTCTAGGAGTAGCCGTGGTGTGGAGGGTGTCGAGTTTGGTGACAGGAGAATCTCGTCTCTGCTTTTTGCGGATGATGTGGTCCTCCTAGCTTCATCAGGCTCTGACCTACAGCTCTTACTGGGGAGGTTCACAGCCGAGTGCGAAGCGGCTGGGATGAGGATCAGCACCTCCAAGTCTGAGGCCATGGTTCTTGACGGGAAAAAGGTGGATTGCCAACTCCAGGTCAGGAGAGAGGTCCTGCCTCAAGTGGAGGAGTTCAAGTATCTC
This sequence comes from Callopanchax toddi, assembly GCA_006937965.1. Lineage (NCBI taxonomy): Eukaryota > Metazoa > Chordata > Actinopteri > Cyprinodontiformes > Nothobranchiidae > Callopanchax > Callopanchax toddi. The sequence goes on along the minus strand of SSNR01000700.1, from coordinate 69,493 downwards.
GGGGTCTTGTTCTCTAGTGAGGGAAGGAGGGAGATGGACAGGCGGATTGGGGCAGCGTCTGCAGTGATGGACGCTGAACCGGTCTGTTGTGGCGAAGAAGGAGCTGAGCCAGAAAGCAAGGCTCTCGATTTACCGGTCGGTCTACGTCCCAATCCTCACCTGGTCATGAGCTTTGGGTAGTGACCGAAAGAACGAGATCGCGGATACAAGCGGCTGAAATGAGTTTCCTCCGCAGGGTGGCCGGGCTCAGCCTTAGGGATAGGGTGAGAAGCTCGGACATCCGGGAGAGACTCGGAGTAGAGCCGCTGCTCCTCCATATTGAAAGGAGCCAGTTGAGGTGGTTCGGGCATCTGATAAGGACGCCTCCTGGACGCCTTCCTCGGGAGGTGTTCTGGGCATGTCCTGCCGGCAGGAGGCCCCAGGTCGACCCAGGACAAGCTGGAGGAAATACATCTTCAGTTTGGCCTGGGAACACCTGGGCATCCAGCTGAGGAGCTGGTGTACTTGGCCGGGGAGAAGGTGGACTGGGCTGCCCAACTTGGAATGCTGCCCCCGCGACCTGGACCCGGATAAGCGGAAGAAGGCGAGGCGAGGTTGCTTAATCAGAGGCTGGACGCTGCATGTTTGAATTGCTTAGGAACCTCACAGGAGGACAGGCTGCTGTTACAAAGAGCTAGGACCGAAGGCCTCTTTAAATACAAAGTCTATAGTTTGCAATTAAACACAAGGATTATGACTGCTTGACACAATTGCATCACACCACACACCAAACCATAACATACCAAACCAGCTTTATTTATAGAGCGCTTAAAACACCCACAGAACCAAAGTGCTGAACACAAATAAAAACATTCATCAAATGCCATAAAATTAAAGGTAAAATCAACAAGTGACTAATAAAACAGCCCTGGAATAAAACAATTAAAAAATCATAAAATCAATCAGGATAAAACCATTTTGAAAAGTTAGGGTTAAAGTAAATAAAATAAATGTTAAAAACTGAGAGAATTTTAAAGTCAAGCTCAGATGGAGTCAAAAGCCTGGGAGAATAAACGGGTTTTCAGGAAGTCAGACAAGGATGAGGTCTGTCTGATGTCCAAAGGAAGGTCGTTCCATCATTTAGGAGCTGCTGCAGCAAACGCATGATCTCCTCTGAGCTTACACTTTGTCTTTGGCACAATCAGGAGGTGACATGAGCGAACGAGCGAGCGTGTAGGGATGCAGCAGCTCAGACAGGTAAGGATCAGTAGGAGCATCAGTATGTTCCCACTTCCTGTTCCAGTAAACACCTCTTTCTACCACCAGGAGGTTTAAGGTTGAGGAGGAGGGATTAGGATCGTGAGCACTGGAGCAGATACTTCGCTATGAGATTTAGAATTTAAAAATGGTTTGGCTTGTTCCTGGCACCCAGACATCAATTCTGTTTGCTATACAGCTGGACAGGACAGAACAGGACAGGACAGGACAGGACAGGACACAAACACACACACACACACACACACACACACACACACACACACACACACACACACACACTCGACTTCAAGAAGGCAGGAGTACTGTTGTTTGTTTTGTTGATTTTAAAAAAGCCTTTGATTGGGTAAACCGAGAGTTTTTAGAGTATTAAGTTATTGTCTGTTGGAGTTGATAGAAATTTCTATAAATCTATCAAAGTTCTATATAAAGCACCACTAGCCTGTGTGCAGGTGAACGATCTAAGAACTGGTTGGTTTTCTACACCAGTCGGTGTGAAACAGGGAGATGTTCTCTCTACTTTATTTGCTCTTTATGTTCATGATTTAGCTCAAGACATTAAGTCAGCTGACCTGGGTATACCTATTGATGATATAAATCTAAGTATTTTGTTACATGCTGATGATATTGTTTTGATTGCTGAAGATGAAGTCAATTTACAGGTGTAGAGTATCAGGTATCAGGTGTAGAGTATCAGGTATCAGGTGTAGAGTATCAGGTGTAGAGTATCAGGTATCAGGTGTAGAGTATCAGGTATCAGGTGTAGAGTATCAGGTATCAGGTGTAGAGTATCAGGTATCAGGTGTAGAGTATCAGGTGTCAGGTCCTACCTGAGGGATGCTTTGCGTCAGGCAGTAGTGCTTTGCCAGAAAAGCCAGGAATTTGTCGGAGGGCCGATCATAAGCCATCAGAACTGGTTCTAGGTTCTTGTTCTAAAAAGGGAGAGGAAAGTGATGTTAGTGACCAGTACTCTAATCCTGGTCCAGTTTGGAATTGATCACAAATGAGTCTCAGAGTTAAGCTTCAACATGAAAGTGGGATTAATCAGCTGACTGTGGTCACCATGACAAATGCTTTAGCACCATGTGTGTCTATTGATGTTCCAGCTGTCCTTCACTAAATGATCCAGTTCATCAAAACCTCCAGCCAGATACAGAAACTGCTGCTTTGAACTCATTATTATACCATTGCTACAGGTCAACAGACCCATACCAGAACATGGATCTGATCCATGTCCTTCAGTCAGAAACCAACAATATGAAAACTGCTGTTCAGAGCTGTACACACCTGGTGTCACACAATGAAAAGCTTTACCTGCAGCATAAAACTAAACAGCTCCAGTCCGTAGCCATGCCGCTGCAGAGTTTCTGCAACGTAGAAATCCAAAACGCAGAGTG
>SSNR01000700.1:29342-54342 GCA_006937965.1 Callopanchax toddi | reverse complement strand
GTACCAATTTTGGTACCAAAGCAATACAAAAACATGAATTGAAGTAAATCACTTTGGACTTTATTGTTTTGCTTCATTTTGAATAACAGTAAAAAAAAATCCAGTCATAATCTATTTTTACCTGTCACTTATTAATTTATAAATTATGATAATGACATTTTCAGCAGCGTTATTTCATTCCTTTTAAAAACATTGTTCATTGTTCCTCAACTGTTTCATCCTCCACTGAGTGTTTAATGAAGCTGCAGAGGATCACGTGGTTCTGATGTTAGTTGGTCTGATAAATGAGGCCCCAGCCGGTGTCTATCAGCCGTCACAAGAAACGGCTGCTCGCAGCTCGACAGGCTGCTGTAGAGACTCGTCAATACAGCGCGGTCTGATGGCACACACGCAAACACAAATTCTCACAAACACAAGTGTGTGATTTTAATTTGTCAAAATGACTAAAAATGATCATATAGCGCCACAAAAACCGGGTTGACCCTCTGGGCGGTTCCACCAGTACCTCATCAATCTTGGAACCGTAACATTTAAATTGTTTTAGTACTGACCTGGTACCGAAGAACCGGGTCTTTTGACAACACTAATCCTCATAGTTAGATCAGTGGGTCAAAACCAGTGATCCAGCAGGACTCCTTTAGCTTTAGCTTAGCATAAAACACTGTAAGTGAATGGTAACAACTAGCATTGTGAGAAAAAGTCCTTAAAACTCACTCAGTAGTGATACTGGTGATACTAACTCTGACTAGTGACCTCAGTAAACATATCAACTGGAAGTGAAAATAAAAAGTAACATAAAGGAATTACAGGAACTATTTTAGACTAGGGACTACTTTATGACAAAGAACAGCTGTAAGCCTCCACTGAACGGAGCAAGGACATGACACAGCGGCTCCAAAGACGCCTACGTCTGTAAATACAAATCCTGACTACTAGACTAAACCTGATCCTGTTTCTGAAGATAATCTCTGTGCTGCTCCTGACTTTGTGTTATTTTTCATCGTCTGTGAGGTTTGAAACAACGTTTGGATACGTGTTTACGGAAGTACGTCTCCAGCATTCACTCCATCACAGTGTCTAACAGTGGCGGCTCGTCCATAGGGGGCGCTGGGGTGCCGCAATCCCTGATGTGAAAATAAAAAATAAAAATACATGTAAAATATTTATTAAAATGTGTTATATGTTTTCAAAGCATTTACAGCAGCAAAGAGTTTTTCTCCCAGAAGGCTAGTATAGGATTTCTCCATAGGGGCGCTGGCAGAATCGCCCCTAGATTCCACTTCACTTCACTTCACTTTATTATAGAAGTCCCCGTAGGGAAATTCATCTTGCAGACAGGTGAACATGAAACACAATCCCAGACACAATTAGTAAAAACAGTAAAAGCATTTAAAAACATTTAAAAATAAAAACATAATAAATAAAAAAATAAAAATACCGGGTTAAAAGCAAATATCATCACAAATCAATAAAAATCAAATTAAAACCATCAGTCTAAAAGACCTAAAACAATCGAACCTACTCCCGTTTTAAGTTCAGTTGAATGATGGCCTGAGTTATAAAGGAGTGTTTCCATCCAACCAATCATGTCTGGTTACTAGGCAGAACTGGTGGATATTTGTCCAATAAACATAGCAGAATCTAATGTCTTTGGGGCGCTAGAAGCTGGAGCCCCTCGCTAATATTATAGGACAATCCAAACCGCCTCGCGCATGCTCAGTCCCAACTTCTTTGTCAGCCATGGAGGAGGACATAAACAGCTAGCTTTTTAGCCATTCAAGCTGATGAAACTAGCGATACTTCCACACATTGTCAGCTAGTCACGGTAGTAAGATGCATCCACGGACACAACAACATACAGGAGCGGGTTTTTTGAGTTCATTAAGTTACCCAACACCACGCCATTCTTCCGGAGGGAGAAGTAAAAGCCGGTCGACCAGATCTACGGAGCCGCTGTAAAGGAGGACTTCAGCCAAGTTGTAAAGTTTGAAACACCATCGCCATTTATTTATGATCAATAGTCCTTTGTACACGTAGAATGTAGCCTTACTATAAAGAGTATAAAATGTTATTTAGCATGTTCAAACAAGTCTTGTATTAATAACTCAAAGTAAATGGTGCCCCTTCACAATAAGAGTCCCGTTCATTAAACAGAACTAGTTCCGTGTTTTAAGTGGGTCTGACGGAACGGTACACAGTACCAGGACTTATAAATATGACCCATCGGCGTACCGGGAGTTTTTTCCAGCGTTCGGTCCATTTTTCTGGTATTACATCGAGATAGTTTTGAGCTTTCCCCGGCGGTGACCACTATAGAAGATCCTTCCCGTCCATCACAGACCACTAGAAGGTCCTCCCTGTCATCACAGACCACTAGAAGGTCCTCCCTGTCATCACAGACCACTAGAAGGTCCTTCCTGTCCATCACAGACCACTAGAAGGTCCTTCCTGTCATCACAGACCACTAGAAGGTCCTTCCTGTCCATCACAGACCACTAGAAGGTCCTCCCTGTCATCACAGACCACTAGAAGGTCCTTCCTGTCATCACAGACCACTAGAAGGTCCTTCCTGTCATCACAGACCACTAGAATAATAATAATAATAATAAATTTTATTTCAGGCGCCTTTCCGTCACTCAAGGTCACTGCACAATACAAATTGACAATAAAACACAATAAAACTAACGAGTTAAAAACATCGAACATAGAAACACACAGTAAAAAAAATAAGAACATCAGTTAAAAACAACCAGTAAAAGACAACCATAAATCTCACACCGAGTAGGCGACTTTAAAAAGATGCGTTTTCAGCCTAGATTTAAAAAGTGAGAGAGAAGTGATGTTTCTAAGGTCAGCTGGGAGAGAGTTCCAGAGTGATGGGGCAGATCTGCTGAAGGCTCGTTTTCCCATTGTGGTGAGTCTAGCTGGAGGAATGTGCAGATTTATAGACACTGAGGAGCGGAGGAATCGAGAAGGTACAGAAACATGGATGAGTTGGGAGATGTAGGAAGGAGTGAGGTCATGCAGAGCCTTGAATGTTATACGAAGCAGTTTATAAATTAACCTAAATTTTATCGGCAGCCAATGAAGCTGCTGAAGAACAGGAGTAATGTGATAGAAGGTCCTTCCTGTCCATCACAGACCATTAGAAGGTCCTTCCTGTCATCACAGACCACTAGAAGGTCCTTCCTGTCCATCACAGACCATTAGAAGGTCCTTCTTGTCCATCACAGACCACTAGAAGATCCTTCCTGTCCATCACAGACCATTAGAAGGTCCTTCTTGTCCATCATAGACCACTAGAAGATCCTTCTTGTCCATCACAGACCATTAGAAGGTCCTTCCTGTCATCACAGACCACTAGAAGGTCCTTCCTGTCATCACAGACCACTAGAAGGTCCTTCCTGTCCATCACAGACCATTAGAAGGTCCTTCTTGTCCATCACAGACCACTAGAAGATCCTTCCTGTCCATCACAGACCACTAGAAGGTCCTTCCTGTCATCACAGACCACTAGAAGGTCCTTCCTGTCCATCACAGACCACTAGAAGGTCCTTCCTGTCCATCACAGACCATTAGAAGGTCCTTCTTGTCCATCACAGACCACTAGAAGATCCTTCCTGTCCATCACAGACCACTAGAAGGTCCTTCCTGTCATCACAGACCACTAGAAGGTCCTTCCTGTCCATCACAGACCATTAGAAGGTCCTTCCTGTCATCACAGACCACTAGAAGGTCCTTCCTGTCCATCACAGACCATTAGAAGGTCCTTCTTGTCCATCACAGACCATTAGAAGGTCCTTCCTGTCATCACAGACCACTAGAAGGTCCTTCCTGTCCATCACAGACCATTAGAAGGTCCTTCTTGTCCATCACAGACCACTACAAGATCCTTCCTGTCCATCACAGACCATTAGAAGGTCCTTCTTGTCCATCACAGACCACTAGAAGGTCCTTCTTGTCCATCACAGACCACTAGAAGATCCTTCCTGTCCATCACAGACCACTAGAAGGTCCTTCCTGTCATCACAGACCACTAGAAGGTCCTTCCTGTCCATCACAGACCATTAGAAGGTCCTTCCTGTCATCACAGACCACTAGAAGGTCCTTCCTGTCATCACAGACCACTAGAAGGTCCTTCCTGTCCATCACAGACCACTAGAAGGTCCTTCCTGTCATCACAGACCACTAGAAGGTCCTTCCTGTCATCACAGACCACTAGAAGGTCCTTCCTGTCCATCACAGACCACTAGAAGGTCCTTCCTGTCCATCACAGACCACTAGAAGATCCTTCCTGTCCATCTCAGACCACTAGAAGGTCCTTCCTGTCATCACAGACCACTAGAAGGTCCTTCCTGTCATCACAGACCACTAGAAGGTCCTTCCTGTCCATCACAGACCACTAGAAGGTCCTTCCTGTCATCACAGACCACTAGAAGGTCCTTCCTGTCCATCACAGACCATTAGAAGGTCCTTCCTGTCATCACAGACCACTAGAAGGTCCTTCTGGTCTCCAGCCTGAACCTGATGGAATGATGAGTTAATAACTCCTTGACTTACTAAGACATCTCGTTTCCCTCTGGGTTTAATGAAGACATTTTGAATGATTGATTCAATTCAGGATGACTGGATCTGAGGAATCTGTACTGGAGCTGTGCTTAACTTAGAACACACACACACACACTCACCTTAGCTGAAGCTCTCCCTAGTTCATCAATCACAGCGGCGATCTGGTTCTGGAGGTCTGGTCTGCAGAATCAAACAGAACAGGGTTGGACTGACCTGTTCATCTCAAGATGCACAAACACACACATACTCACACACGCACGCCCACACACCTGCACAAACACAACACACACACGGATGAGGTAGGTAGGAGACGTTCTATCCATGTTTAAAGTGATGCATAAAAATAGGACTTAGTCTAAAAGTGAACTCATCATCCTCTGAATCCTGATCTCATGAATAATGTTGAGAGGTAACACTTCATAGTACAGTACTATGTGTACATATATACACACAGTACTGTAGAAGTTGTTAGCAGGTGTGAAAATGTGCTGTACACAAAGAATGCTCTCACAAATAGAAGTGTTTATCATTTATTCATCAATCAACATTTGTTTATTTAAGGATCCCCATTAGTCTCCACCTTAGTGAAGACTATTCTTCCTCCTGGGGTCCGCTTCATTAAAAATAAAACATATACAATATTACACATACAATATAAAAAGGAGCACATACAAATCATTCAGACAGATGTAAAAATTAATAAAACCAAAACTAAAACATATATAAAATCATTAAAAACATTAAAAAAAGATAAAAGTCAGATTAAAAAAGAATTAAAAAACCACCTAAGAAACAACCCAAAGATAACAGAACAAGTCCCTGATTGCTTAAAATCAACTGGAGTTGCTACATTTTAAAACCTTCTGAAATACCAATCTCTTAAAAGGTGCTTTGAACCTGCCATGATCTTTTATTATTGTGATTTCAGGGGGAAGGACAGAGGTGGGCATTGATTAATTTAAAAAAAATCTAGATTAATCTCACGTCTGATCTGAATTCTGCCAAAGGGTTCATAATACCGGTGTGTGTGTTCATGAGGCTGAAGAATGGTGATCCTTTCATGTCTAGAGTTTAAGGTCAGTAACAGCTGATCCACTGTTTGATCAGCTGTTACTGACCTAAACCTGTCAGAAGTTCCCTCAGAAACCCGGACCTGAACCTCCAGACCAGATGAGCTCTGAGCTCATTGATGGTTGATCAGGTTATCAGGATGAAACCTTTTAACACTAAACACCTTGATGTGTCATCAGAGGTCTGTCTGCTTTAACTCTACAGCTGTTTTCTAGGCTCACTCTGTTTTAATGGTTGACTGTAGAAACCTTCTCCTCTCCTGACAGTAAATGATTACATTTAGTTTAAAGGTCACCTGATTAAAGCACCAACTGTATTTTTTACATCAAATCATTTCATTGTATCATCCAGTTTATCAGTAATGGATTAAATCTCCTTAAATGTCTTTATTTCTCTCCTGTTTATTTCCCATGATCCTATAGGGCTGTTTCATCATGTTTTAGTTAAATAAAACCCCTTTAGGGGATTTAAACATTAATACGAGTCTCTGAGAACTAAAACAACCTCTGATGAAGTCACTGACAGATCGACGTGTTTCAAGCCTAATTTATACTCTGCGTCTACGTCGGGTCGGATGTACGCAACGCCATTATGCGTCGTTGCGTGGGATCCCCGACGAGGCCACAAGGACAGACGGAGTAGACCTCGCATTTCTAAACATCCGTCGAACCAGACGTAGAGCGCACACCTCTGATTGGTCGGCCCAACAACATAGGCTGCATGGTGGCACTGTCACCTTGCGGCGAGGTCACAGGTTCAGATCCCGCTGTGGCCTTTCTAAGTGGAGTTAGAGTTATCCTGACTCGTCTCCTTGGTTCTGCTCCAGACTCAGACTGGAGGACAAACTAACCTCATCTATCCTCTCCATGTCTGGAGTTCCTGTTCTCACTGTTCTGTTATAGAAATGATGACTGGTCCAGTCCCTTCTGCCCTCTCAGACTCCAGTCTCTCCATCCTGGTCCTGGTCCAGGTCCTGGTCCTGGTCCTGGTCCAGGTTCTGGGGTTTCTTCCTATTTAAAGGGAGATTTCCGTCCTCCTACAGAGCTGCTCAGAACGAACGATTACACTGAAGAGATGCTTCAGTCCAATCAGCTGCTTCCCGACTGATTATTATATCACACTGAAACGACTCCAACTGGGTCAGCTACTGGAGGTGACCTGGAGTGACCTGATGTGACCTGAGATGACCTGATGTGACCTGGGGTGACCTGGAGTGACCTGAGATGACCTGATGTGACCTGGGGTGACCTGGAGTGACCTGATGTGACCTGGGGTGACCTGATGTGACCTGATGTGACCTGAGATGACCTGATGTGACCTGGGGTGACCTGGAGTGACCTGATGTGACCTGGGGTGACCTGATGTGACCTGGGGTGACCTGGAGTGACCTGGGGTGACCTGGAGTGACCTGATGTGACTTGAGATGACCTGATGTGACCTGAGGTGACCTGGGACTTTAGAGGTAAAGTGGACTTCAGGTTGTTTTTATCTTGAGGAACTTGATTTCAATAAATAGATGAGAATCCGGTTTGATTAAATCCTGTTACTTTATCACAAAAACAGGACCATTAGCAGTTACAGCCTCTGTGGTGTCCTCGTCTGTGCCTGAATAGAATGTGACGCCCTGTGTTTGTGGCGGAGACACCGTTAACCGTTAACTCACCTTTCCGTTGATCGGTGACTTGCAACAAGGTTTCGGTCCAAGATGGAGATCCTGTCGGAGAACAGCTGATTAATATCAAAAGGAAAATCCATGATGAGGACCGGACAGCTCGGAGTTAGCTAACGGAGCCTAGCCGGTCTGTTTGTCAGCGTGGTACCGGCTATTTAACGGAGCCTAGCCGGTCTTTTTGTCAGCGTGGTACCGGCTATTTAACGGAGCCTAGCCGGTCTGTTTGTCAGCGTGGTACCGGCTATTTAACGGAGCCTAGCCGGTTGGTTTATTGGTCAGGTACCGGCAACAAATCGGCTGCTACACCGGACTGCTGATCGTTGTGTTATTTACTCTCTGGTTCATTGTGTCGCTATCGACAGGCTTTACTACCAGTTACCGTAATAATCCGTAAGGTGCGCAGAAGAGAGGCGCGGTGTGACACAGAGCGCCAGAAAGAGCCTCAGGAGGAATCACACAAAGACAAGGAGCTGAAGGCCTGTTGGAGATCACTTCGTGGTCACTCAGTGTACCGGTATCTACCCTACAGACCTCTTTACAAAGTGTTAAGGTGCACGTATTACCTGATTTACGGTACAGAGGGAACCTGAGCCGCTCAGACAATGCAGTACTCACAGTCACCACACGGTGGAGACAGAGATAGATGGATGGATAGATAGCATATCGACAGAAAGCAGTATCAGCAGAAATATAATCATAAAACTAGAGTAAAACAGTAAAACTATATAACAATAGTAAGGGGGAATAAACTAAAACGGACATAATGAAATGTAGCAGCAATTTTTACAACAATCTTAATGATGATAAAATGATAAGAAGGGAAACTTATTATGTATACGGACACACACACACACACACACACACACACACACACATACACACACACCAGGGACGGTTCTAGGATTATAGCTTTAGGGGGGCTCAGCACCCAGAGAGCTGCCCAGCCAGGCCAGTTAAATTTCACTGTTTCTCAAATTTTAACACAATTTCAAATCAGACGTTTAGTTTATTTAAATGCTGAGCCATAGCAAAAGTGAAATGGATTTGAATAAATTAATAATATTTAATCAATTATTTATCTTCTTAAGGAAAAATAATGTTGTCTGCTACCCAGACTGGGCTTTGAACCCGCTCCTCCCGCGTGAAAGACTTAGACATGTGTGGCGCGTCGCCTCTGATCTTTCACCAGCCTGGGTCAAGCCAGCAGCCCTTTGACTCAGGAGATCCTCGGCCAGAACCGCCATCTCTGTGAGAGTCGCGCTGCGATGGCTGTGACTGGGACATTCGCCGCCTCCTCCTCTGGGATGTGTGTGTGCGTGCATACGGGACACACTGTTGAGGGAGGCGTCTTGTCCCTCAGGACCAGGTGGTCCATTGGTTTTAGAACTGTTTTACCTTAGTGCTAGTCGTTTAATCAGTTTGTAACTCTTCCTTTTCTTTTATCGCAGGCTGTGTGCCACCAGTGGGAACCCTCGGCTTGGTGACGGGAACTTTTCGTGTGTGTGTGTGTGTGTGTGTCCACTTTGCACTTCCTGGATGTGTGCCACGGTGACTGGGGTGATTTTGGTTTTGTATTTTGGTTGGCTGACCTGGACCCTGGTAAGCCTCAGCCTGTCATTTTAATTCTAAATCTCATTTATTTTATCAATAAAAGCCTGTTAAAGATTTGACCCACGTCTCCTGTCTAATCTGTAGAGTGGATCCGTTTTATTTCCTGGGGTGGAACTCCCCAGGTGGCGTTGCCTTTTATAGTTTCAACTCTTGTTGCCAAACATATGTTCTATAACAGAAAGTAACAAATCATGATAAATAACAATAAAACTGTTTTATCGTAACGTTGTACAAAATTCTTCCATATGAAAACCTTTTATAAATGATACAAAAACTCTAACCAGCTCCTTGTCCTCCACTTTGTCCTCTGGACGTTTTCAACAGAAAACGCTCCAGGGCCAGAAATACTAACCTAAACTTTAACACAACCCTGGAGGATAAAAGAAAAAAACAAACCCCAAAACTTAGCAGCTGGGGGAGGGACAAGACTAAGATTAAATACCTATTAATGACCAACAAGGAAGGAAACTCCACAGGAGAAAGACAAGACAGGATCAACTAGCAAATCGTTCTAAATGCAGAAAATTGCTATTTTTAAAGGAATCTAGCCAAGCAAATGTTGCTTACCCCATTGGCAGATTGTTTTGCTCAAATCTAGAAAATTTGACCATATTTAAGAAGATTTGGCCTATTTCAAGTAGGGCTGTAAGGATATATTTTCTTTATAGACAAAAAGTCAAAATGTCTAAAAACAAGGCTGTTTTACTTTCTTAGAAATCAGTTGTTGCAGTGCATGTAGCTCAGACTAAAGTGATTCTCTTGGGTACAAGAAGTTCATCATCATCATCATCATCTTCACAGAATGAAAGGACTTCATCAACCCTCAGGTCTGAAAAAGGTTTTAAATAAACTCCTTCACAAACTGAGCCGTATGAAGGTTAATGGATTCAACAGACTAGTTAGACTAGTTAGGAGGTAAACTAGGTGTGAATGTTGAGATGTTTAAAGGGCATCTTTCAAGTTCTTTTTTATATCAGAAAACATTAACTATGGTGTGACCGGCTGGTCAGAAGACCCAAGACTCCTAACCAAGGGGGAGCAATTACTCAAAACACACAAACACATGCAGGTTGAATCAAATGAGGGTTTATTTCCACCATAACCCTCTGTCACAATTCTTAAGAACTGGATAAAACAACATAAAAACTAAATAAATGAAATTAAAACCAGGATAAACAAAACTGTCCCAAGAGTCTTATTCACCCGAGCAGGGGCCACCCCTTATTGGGCACCATTAATCTCCGCCTCTGCAGTGTTTTCCTCCGGGCGCGCTCCCCGTCACTAGTCCATCCCGTCATCGGGGGCGGGGAAAGCTGCAACCAGACGGACACGCCAGTATCTGGGACCCCCAGCACGGGGCGATTGTAAATCCTTTTCACAAGGAGTACAGAAACTGCACTTACAAGCGCGGGCAGAGGTCCCTCCTCTGTCCGCGCTCAGGAATCTCACTCCTGGTAGATGCAGCGTCTTTCTGGACCCCGTGGTTCTGGAGGAAGACGTGTGTCTGGGCCGTTGCTCTGCTGTCAAGCCTCTCTCCGATCCACAGCTCGACTCCCCTTTAACTGATTGTTAATCAGCCAAAGAGTTTCACCTGTGCCTTGGCAGCTGGATACTCCGCCCCTCACTTTTTGCAGCCAGGTCAGGGTCATGACAGTTTTCAGAGGGGTTTACAGGGGAAAATATAATCATGCAAAATACAAATCATGCAGAAAAATACAGATAATCAATACAAATAATCAAAGCATGCACATGCAAAAACAAAGAAAAACAACAATTTCCCACTGTGCAACAAAGGCAATAAAGTAACTTTGGTTTCCAAATAGCTAGAAAGTGTTTAAAAATAAAAAGTTAAGGGAAGAAATCACGCTTCCCCCAAAAACGCAGTTTAGGAGTCACGTGATGCGTGACGTATGCAGAGGAACACATGGAGCTACACGGAGTAAGTAGCTGAGGTAAAACATTGTTTAAAGATCATCTATTTTTACTTAATAGTATAAAAATTAATTAAAAAAACATTGTTAATTAACCGTTTCATCCTCCACTGCGGTTCGGAGAACCTGAGTGTTTAATGAAGCTGCAGAGGATCACGTGGTTCTGATGGTAGTGGATCTGACACTGGGCCCAGTTCAGATCATAAATCCAGACTGGTCTACAGGATAAACCAGCTTGGTTCTACGCTCTCGGGGTTTCTTTGAACCGTGTGTTATCTGCTCCGGACTCTGGACGGGACGCTCCCCGTCCAGAGTCCGGAGCGCTGTGCATTACGCACGAGTGGCTCCGACTGCAGCACTCATACAGTATGTCTCCTAACTACACAGCTGATCACTATGATGCATCAGTCAGTGCAGTTCTACCATTAGAAGACCTGAGCAGACTGATGTCACTCCTAAATGGAGACGCTTTCATTCAAATTCTCGTTTTTATTTGGTTCAGAGACGGTGGAGGGTGACAGTTGGTCTTGTGTGCGCGCATGTCGTGTGTGTGTGTGTGTGTGTGTGTGTGCGGGTCTCCAAGTCTGAAAATGTGCACACCTTTCAGACTGGTTTATAAATGAGCCACCAGCCGGTGTCTATCAGCGTCACGGAGCGAGAAGCGGACAAGCTGCTGCAGACTCGCCAATACAGCGCGGTGTGACGGCACGCGCACACACACACACACACACACACACAAATGATTTCCGAGGGATAAATACAATCCAAGTGCATGAGCACGTAAAATAAAGTAAACAGACCGTACCAATTGAAGTTTTGAAGACGTTGGATATCCTCTTCATCGTTAGCTCCGCCCTCTGCGTTTACATCAGCTGGAAGCTCATTGGTCCGGCTGAACTCCTAAATCTTCCTTTACCTGATGATCACCGTCTTCATCAGAATCAAATTCAGAGCAGATCATTCTGACTGACTAGCAGAGCTTTCAGATGCTGAGGTTTTCTCTTCCGTAGTTTGTAATGCTACAATCCGGCAGAGGGAATGTTTACTGAGCGACGGCCTGGGAACGTCTTCCTCCGTATACGTCACTTCCGGTTTTCCGAAGACAGGCGCTGTTTTCAGACCATTTGCTAGAGAGCCAAGTTACAGCAATATAGATAGATAGATAGATAGATGATAGATAGATAAATAGATAGATAGATAGATAGATAGATAGATAGATAGATAGATAGATAGATAGATAGATAGATATAGATAGATAGATGATAGATATAGATAGATAGATAGATAGAGATAGAAAGATAGATAGATAGATAGATATAGATAGATAGATGATAGATATAGATAGATAGATAGATAGATAGATAGATAGATAGATAGATAGATAGATAGAGATAGAAAGATAGATAGATAGATAGATAGATAGATAGATAGATAGATAGATAGATAGATAGATAGATATCGCCCCTTTTTTCAGTGAATATATAAAGTTTAGACTTGTTACAACATAAGGGCTTCAACATGGGTTAGATGTGGAAGATGTCCTTTAAGGCTCAGTTCAGGTTCAGAGAACCAGAACCTTCACAGACTGGAAGCAGTAGAACCTGGAGGTTCCTCAGCGGGGATCGTGCACCTGTTACAACGCGACGTTAGGACCTTCCAGGACTGTAACCATTCAATCTACGTTCACTAAGCCTGAAGTCTTTCTGAACAGAGGTCATGTGAGGTTGCCCTTCACAGGAAGAAGGCCTGCTTGTGTGTGAGGAGGAAGTAGTGTTTCCTGTGTGACTCCGGGGAGAAAATCAGCTTTCTGTTTCAGAAAAAGGGACTTAACTTCTTTTAAAAATAGACAAAATGAAACTAGCAGGCTGAAGGAGGGGTTTTAATGGAAATGTATTTTAAACTATGAACAAAAGGAGACATTTAGTGTGAAAGTGGGCCAATGACTTCGAGTGGAAGACTGGAAAAAACATCCTGTCCACATCCTTTGTGTGTCGCTGCCAGGTAGACCCCCCTCCCACTGCAGTAAGTCCCCGCTGTAGGGCTGGGCGGTGAGTCATGGCTCAGAGAAACTTCACAACCAATCAGATGTCCTTCCTGGTTTCCTTTAGGCTACTGATCTCCATGTCAGGATCAGAATCAGACTCACAACCAGAATCTGATCCAGATCCAAAGTCTAATCCAGAACCAAAGTCTGATCCAGAACCAGAATCTGATCCAGAACCAAAGTCTGATCCAGATCCAAAATCAAAATCTGATCCAGATCCAAAGTCTGATCTAGAACCAGAATCTGATCCAGATCCAAAGTCTGATCCAGATCCAAAGTCTGATCCAGAACCAAAGTCTGATCTAGAACCAGAATCTGATCCAGAACCAAAGTCTGATCCAGATCCAAAGTCTGATCTAGAACCAGAATCTGATCCAGAACCAAAGTCTGATCCAGAACCAAAGTCTGATCCAGAACCAGAATCTGATCCAGATCCAAAGTCTGATCCAGATCCAAAGTCTGATCTAGAACCAGAATCTGATCCAGATCCAAAGTCTGATCCAGATCCAAAGTCTGATCTAGAACCAGAATCTGATCCAGAACCAGAATCTGACCCAGAACCAGAATCTGATCCAGATCCAGACTCAGATCCAGGCAGTGAGCGGAGTTTGTGATGATTGTTTAATAGATTTATGGTAATGGATAAAAACAGTCTTATGAGGTGATGACCAGGCTGGGGGGGGGGGGGGGGGGGGGGGGGGCCTTAATGATGCTCTGCTGATATCTGAGGGTTTTCAGGTCTCCTCACTGACTCGTTGTCAGGTTGTCTTCTTGTGAGTTCCTCTAAACGAGCCACAGAGAGACTCTCTGAGCGTCATGTCGTCACAAAGCAAACACACCAAAGGTCTTCCCTGGCTCATCACACAGACCTGGTACTGAGGGGGAATAAAGACGAGACGTGAGCCAGACTTGACTCGGTGTGGGAGATCTGTGAGAAACCCAGGACCAGAAGAAGGAGAAAAACCAAAGACTAGCAGTTTAGAATGTCTGGGATTATAAATGTCCTGCATCTGTGTAGAGCCTTTCTAAGTCAGGAACTACAAAGCTTTGCACTACAGCCACTCACACACTGATGGCAGTGAGCTACATTGAAGCCACAGAAGCAAGGAGACAAAACTCAGCTGCAACCAGACCCTCCCACTGCCACCAACAGGCCATGTGGTTCAAGTGTTCAGGGCTGGAACCAGGCTAGTCTCAGGGCTGGAACCAGGCTAGGTTCAGGGCTAGGACCAGGGCTGGAACCAGGCTGATCTCAGGGCTGGAACCAGGCTAGGTTCAGGACTGGAACCAGGCTAGGTTCAGGGCTGGAACCAGGCTAGGACCAGGACTGGAACCAGGCTAGGTTCAGGACTGGAACCAGGCTAGGACCAAAACTGGAACCAGGCTAGTCTCAGGGCTGGAACCAGGCTAGGACCAGGACTGGAACCAGGCTAGGACCAGGGCTGGAACCAGGCTAGGACCAGGGCTGGAACCAGGCTAGTCTCAGGGCTAGAACCAGGCTAGGTTCAGGACTGGAACCAGGCTAGGTTCAGGGCTGGAACCAGGCTAGGACCAGGGCTGGAACCAGGCTAGGACCAGAACTGGAACCAGGCTAGGACCAGAACTGGAACCAGGCTAGTCTCAGGGCTGGAACCAGGCTAGGACCAGGGCTGGAACCAGGCTAGTCTCAGGGCTAGAACCAGGCTAGGTTCAGGACTGGAACCAGGCTAGGTTCAGGGCTGGAACCAGGCTAGGACCAGGGCTGGAACCAGGCTAGGACCAGGGCTGGAACCAGGCTAGGCCCAGGGCTGGAACCAGGCTAGGACCAGGGCTGGAACCAGGCTAGTCTCAGGGCTGGAACCAGGCTAGTCTCAGGGCTGAAACCAGGCTAGGACCAGGGCTGGAACCAGGCTAGTCTCAGGGCTGGAACCAGGCTAGGTTCAGGACTGGAACCAGGCTAGGACCAGGGCTGGAACCAGGCTAGGACCAGGGCTGTAACCAGGCTAGGACCAGGGCTGGAACCAGGCTAGGACCAGAGCTGGAACCAGGCTAGGCTCAGGGCTGGAACCAGGCTAGGCTCAGGGCTGAAACCAGGCTAGTCTCAGGGCTGGAACCAGGCTAGGACCAGGGCTGGAACCAGGCTAGGACCAGGGCTGTAACCAGGCTAGGACCAGGGTTGGAACCAGGCTAGGACCAGAGCTGGAACCAGGCTAGTCTCAGGGCTGGAACCAGGCTAGGACCAGGGCTGGAACCAGGCTAGTCTCAGGGCTAGAACCAGGCTAGGTTCAGGGCTGGAACCAGGCTAGGACCAGGGCTGGAACCAGGCTAGGACCAGTACTGGAGCCAGGCTAGGACCAGGACTGGAACCAGGCTAGGACCAGAACTGGAAGCAGGCTAGTCTCAGGGCTGGAACCAGGCTAGGTGTCAGGGCTGGAACCAGGCTAGGACCAGGGCTGGAACCAGGCTAGTCTCAGGGCTGGAACCAGGCTAGGTTCAGGACTGGAACCGGGCTAGGACCAGGGCTGTAACCAGGCTAGGACCAGGGCTGGAACCAGGCTAGGCCCAGGGCTGGAACCAGGCTAGGACCAGGGCTGGAACCAGGCTAGTCTCAGGGCTGGAACCAGGCTAGGTTCAGGGCTGGAACCAGGCTAGGTTCAGGGCTGGAACCAGGCTAGGACCAGGGCTGGAACCAGGCTAGGACCAGGGCTGGAACCAGGCTAGGACCAGGGCTGGAACCAGGCTAGGACCAGGGCTGGAACCAGGCTAGGACCAGGGCTGGAACCAGGCTAGTATCAGGGCTGGAACCAGGCTAGGACCAGGGCTGGAACCAGGCTAGTCTCAGGGCTAGAACCAGGCTAGGTTCAGGACTGGAACCAGGCTAGGTTCTGGGCTGGAACCAGGCTAGGACCAGGGCTGGAACCAGGCTAGGACCAGGACTGGAACCAGGCTAGTCTCAGGGCTGGAACCAGGCTAGGACCAGGGCTGGACCAGGGCTGGGACCAGGCTAGGCTCAGGGCTGGAACCAGGCTAGGACCAGGGCTGGAACCAGGCTAGGACCAGGACTGGAACCAGGCTAGTTTCAGGGCTGCAACCAGGCAAGGACCAGGGCTGGAACCAGGCTAGGACCAGTACTGGAACCAGGCTAGGACCAGGACTGGAACCAGGCTAGGACCAGAACTGGAACCAGGCTAGGTTCAGGGCTGGAACCAGGCTAGTCTCAGGGCTGGAACCAGGCTAGGACCAGGACTGGAACCAGGCTAGGACCAGGGTGAGAACCAGGCTAGGACCAGGGCTGGAACCAGGCTAGTACCAGAACTGGAACCAGGCTAGGTTCAGGGCTGGAACCAGGCTAGTCTCAGTGCTGGAACCAGGCTAGGACCAGGACTGGAACCAGGCTAGGGTCAGGAGTGGAACCAGGATGAATGCTGATTTGCGTTCTGACTAAAATAATAATATTACTAAAACATGATGCTTATCTGTGAAGTGAGAGCAAAGTTCAGGTGCAGGTTGGGGTTAACATTGCAGAAGGTTTCTCTTCCCAGGTTGATGCTGAAGCCTGCCTGGTGTCACTGGTAATCTTATTTTTGGAATTGACTGATTGACTTTGAGTTATTGAAGAACCTGTATATGAGCCTGATTACTGAAACACATGTGGGGTCAACGATGTTTTGATCCTCCAGTAAAAACCCCTCAGGTTTTGGCCGAGTGTTACATGTGATGATGTTGGCCGGGCCCTGTAGGTCCTTTCAGGTTCAGGTGGAGTCTGTGGGCCCTGTGAGAACTCTATCACTTTACCTCACAGAGGAGCTCCAACTCTTTGCCTGCCAGAGGTGATATTCCATGTTCCTAAAACGTGAAAATTAAATGTAGCCTTTTGTTTCTAGTTTTTCTTTTTCTAATCCTTTGCAGTTTTGTACAGTTTAAAGTGATTACACAATTACCCCATTTCCCCCTCTGACCTGAGCATTTTTTAGTGATAAAATTTTATGAAAAGGACACCACAATGGTCTCCTGTGTAGCGTTTGGAATAACTATTAGTTATTTTAACTACACCCTCTTAAAATAAATATTACACTCATTTAAAGATTAAGATGAGAAGTTATGAACTGTAACATTTAACCTTAGGAATAGCTAATATTTACCGAAGGTATCGTTAGGTTCTTTGAAAAGGGTACAGTGAATTGAATACCTTATTAATAATGTGAAGCTGAGACCATAAAGATTGAACAATCTTTTAATTTGAAAAACCTAAGAACACAGACAGATAGAACAGTTTGAAAGTTTGATGTAAACACAATTAATATTCTTAAACATGTTGAGGATGTTAAAGATAGTTTTAATTGTGAGTTTTAATGGACCGTAGCATATGTTTTAATGACTAGGGAAGTTAGTTAATTTTGTTAACCTAGTTAGGTCTTTAAGAGTCAATTTAGGCTAATTTGAGTTGCTATGGAATTTGGAGGGCTTAATTTAGTGTGGAAGAATTAAGCTTATCAAAGCAAGGCCTCTTGATCAGAAAGGGGTTTGTTACTTTGGTGCTGAGGTCCAGTGGGTCCGGCAGGAGGAGGAGGCCCAGGCAAGCTGACGTGGAGGAGATCAGTTCAGCAGGAGGCCGGCCTGACGGCCCTCGGATCTTTAGCAGTAAGAGGAGGATTTCAGGCAACATGCTGAAATCATTTCTGATCAGATTCCCCGTTGGTTGGTTTAAAGAGAAAAGGCATTTCTCTGTGAGCCGTCTTAAGAGTTTTCGCAAACTCTCCTTGACCGGCCTGATAAGGAGGAGAGGCAGAGGGAGAGGCACCCACGCAAGCAGGTGTCTCTCGAGGCCTTGTTCAAAGCTGATGAGGGTTCAGCTCAGACTGATTTGTACCAGAACTAAACATTAGTTTTGAGAATAAGTTATCTTAAGTTTAACCAATCAGAGGGTATTAAGTGTACTAATCAAACATGAGTTAGTGGACTTGTGGACGGCTATGATTGGTTAGGGAACTGTGGGGGAGTTTACCAAGTCACATGTTACTTCCGCCCATTAAAACTCACATTATGAATGTGATTAAAATGCATAAAATAGCAGAGACACACATTATAACACTTTGAGAGTGAGTATGTGGATAACCATGAAGAGAGGAGCACTGCAGGAGACTGTTCTGTAAACAAGAGATTACAGTTTGAAACCAGTCTTTTGGTTTTAAAGAAGAGACATCTTTAAAGAGTAGTTTTATTACAGTTGAGGTCATCTGGGAGGTGGACACCTGAAAGTGGACGGTTGCCCACCTGTAGGAATGTTAATTCAGGTTAAAACATAATCCAAGAGTCATTGTAATTCGAGTTATTGGGAAAAAGATGGATTATTGTTGTGATGGTCAACAGGGTCAAAGTTCAGAGGTTATAGCATATTTGATGGTGCTACACTTGTTTATGGGCCTTTTAGGCTACGTTCACACTGCAGCCAAATGCGCTTCAAATCCGATTTTTTCCCTCATGCGACCCATATCTGATTTTTTAAAGACAGTCTGAACGGCACAGATCCGATTTTTTCAAATCCAACCCAGGTCACTTTCATATGTGGTCCTGAATCGGATACGTATCTGATGTTTTTGAAAGCGACTCCAGTCTGAATGGACATGTCGCATTGAATCCGCCTCGTACGTGATCGACAGGAGACAGACCACTAAATGCGCCGGCGGAGGGAAACGCTCCAACGCGTAGAGCTGATACTGGAGACGGAGGCAGTCGGTGGACAGAAAGTGAGGTTTTGGACTTGATTAGTAATATATTACGTGACAATTCTGTTCAAGTGAACTTAGCGCCGTGGCGTGGACTCGCATTTCTGGGAAGCGCTGTGGCGGTCCCGTGTGATGAGTGATCTGACGGACTAAAATGTTTTTTTATCAAAATAATAGCGTGAGCGCGACGTGGTGCAGCGCTGATGTCTCTTGTGTATTTCAGCCTTAAAGAGATCTTACCGTAATTGGGCCATGGTCAAGTCTATTGCAAAAGCCATTTTACTTCCGTAAACAGAGCACGTTATGTGTGACGTCGTGTCATCGTCTGCGCATGCGGGCCGCTTTGGGGCCGTGATTCGTTCACACTGGAGACTGTTTGCTGTCACATTTCAGTTGAAGTGTGAACAGCCAGACAAAAAAATTGGATTTGATTAAAAAATCAGATTTGAGCATTAAGACCTGCAGTGTGAACGTAGCCTTAGACCAGCTGTTGAGTCTCTATTAAACTTTTAGACCAGCTGACTTTTATGGACCCATCAGACCAGTTGTTTGGTTTATTCAAGTTGTAGTGTTTTAAACTTATTAAGTTTGTTGCACACACTTCTGTAAGATCTAGCTTTGTTTTGTCAGTTTTACTCAGAGAGTTTTCTCTGATACCTTCACTTACTAGTATTTCACAGGAACTCTAGGTTCTGTCAGATGTTACAGTGAGTAGATTATGTATCTTGATATTGACGAATGGAAGACTGAGTCAGGAATAAAATACTTTACAGTATTTATTATAAAAAGATACGGACGAACAGTTACAAACAGATTAGCAGAGAGGTAGCAAGGTTATAGCTTTTGTCAACACGATGTCAAGTGTTCTAACCCTATCTTAATATAAGCTTTAATGACTTGAGTCTCATGATGTTTTAAGACTAGGGAGTTTAACTTAATTTAGTTAGGTTTAAGTGGAGGAGTGGCTGGTTGAATAAGTTACATGGAATGTAGAGCTTATCAACAGAGGCCTTTAGCTTTACCAGAGAGGGTTTACTTAGCTGGCACTCCCATGGATCGGTCCCGGATGGAAGTCGAGAACCGATACGGAGGTGGAAGGGTCCTCCCTCGATCCGGCTGGAGCCGTCGGGGGCAGTGGTAGCCGCCGGCAGGCGCCTGGTTCCCGTCCCAGGATACGGCAGTCAGAAAAACCATCTCTGTCGGTGGTTAGCATCTTGAGCTAACATAGCAAAGGCTTCTTTTCCCATGTCGTGGAGAGAGGCAGACATGGGGTGTCTATGCCTTGGGGAAAAGAGCAGTGATCATCGGCTCAAACAGGGCTCGTTACCCGTTCAGGGAAGAGCTGGCAACTTAGGGAAATAGCTGAGCTGTGTAGTGGGTGACAGCTAGTGTCTGGTCTCAGTGTATGCAGACTGAGAACTGGTTTTTCTCAGGAAGTGGCAAGACTTAAAGTGATAATATGCAGTTTTGCTTGTTTTGGGCTCCCTCTGGTGTCCGTTTTAAATCACTGCATTACACAAGTTAGCATATTGTTTCAGCTTCTAAACGCATAAATCTACCTGTTGAAATGTCTCCTCAGCCTTCATAGCTTTCTACAGGAGCGGTTATTTACTCCTTCAAAGAAATCAGCTGTGTTCAAGCAGGGAGAGATGGGAAAAATCAGGAATCATGAGCTAAAAACACTCCAGAGCTAGCATAACAGCTAGCCACTTTGGGTTAGCCTAACCCTCGTGAGACACGTGACTTCCTGGGTACCGTGACGGCGACGGAGATTTTACAATCGTGGTATTCTGGATCTAATCACCAGATGGGGCTAAGTGACTTTTCATTAACTCTGTAAAGGGTCAGATTAGCACAGACTGGCTCAAGGAGAAGATTTAAAAATATGAAAAAGTTGCATATTATCACTTTAAGATGGAGCCATGTGGATGTGGACCTATGGGAAGGGGTTTACTATCAAAGTCACATGACTCAAGCCCTATAGTTCACCTTAATGAAGTATCAATATGAATAATATTGATTTTAACCTTTAGCAAAGTAGAAATATGAAATAATACTGAAGCTGGATCAAACATTCACAACACTGTAAGAGAAAGTGCATTAATCATATTAAGACATTTCTGGACAGTGGATTAAGAGTAGTGTCGTTTAGAAGGAGACATCAGGAAGTCTTTGAGTTTATTATTAAAGAGTCCTGTGGAGTCTTCCAGAAAAACGATCTGGATACCTGGGATGTTTGTGTGATGTTCAAGGGGTCAAAGGTCAGAGGTTATAGCGTATTTGGTAACGCTACAAAAGTTTAGACAAATATTTTGACTTTTTTTGGCCCTTGAGTGGATCCCTTATGGATCCCTCAGGCCAGCAGTTTGTTCTCCATTGCCTCTTCAAACTAGCTTTTTGGTCCTTATGTGACATTCAGACAGTTGTTTGGTTTCTATGTGCCCTTCAGACCAACTGTCTGTTAATGGACCCTTCAGACCAGGAACGGAATATCAGAATTTGTGTGTAAGCTTGTTCTGATGAGTGTGTGTGTAGGAGTGTGTGTTTGTGGCGTAACTCAGGTGTTTCAGCAGGGTATTTTAGTCTCGGCTCGTGTTTGTGTGTGTGTAGGAGTGTGTGGCGTGTCAGATCCTTCTTCCTCGTGAATTTCGACTCAGTCAATGTCAATGACATCACTGGAGTTTCCCCAAAAGGAGGAACCTTCCTCATAAGGAGCCTCAAAGCGAGCCGGTCTCCAGACCAGACAAACAGCCATTACCAGGAGGAACACACAACTCAATCATGGAGTGGAAGATAGAGCTAGATACTATAGAAGCTGCTGAGCAGACACCAAGAAACATCAGAACATCTCAGAGGTCCATGCTGACTGTGGGCCTGATGACATTTATGCTCTGCTTTGCTGCAGCTGCGGTCTTCATCCTCAACACACCCACCAAGGTGAGTCCACAAATCAGCCAGAACCACCTGAGACCTTGACCTCCAGAACCCAACCTCTGTAGACCTTTAACTTGTCCTCCTCTCCACACAGAGTCCAGGACCAGATGAAGAAAGCTTTGGTGAGTTGTTCTCCCATTTCTTATTAAAACTGGACCTCCTGACCTAACAGCACCAGGTGTTGCTCAGCTGTTGTCCTCCAGAACCCAGTTGAACTCTAGATGGACCATCATGAAACTGATGTAACACGCGAGTTAAATTCTTTTCAATCTTCTTCTCAGAACTTCATCACATGCTGAGACAGATTTCAAACATCAGAGCAGCCATCCATCTAGAAGGTAAAAACCTCAGACATTCTGACCTGTAGTCTGATTGCCTGACAGCAGAGTGTCTGTGGGACTCAGGGGCCTTCATGAGGGTTAATGAGGCCCAGGCTGAAAATTAGTTTTAGTTTCACAGCAGAACCAGAAGAATCATAAGGCAAAAACCCAAACCAAACATCTGTTTACCTTCATGTCTCTGTCAAACAGGAGAACACAACTCCAGCTTGAAGACCTCAGTGGAGTGGACAGCTCAGGTGGACCAGTACCATGCTCAAGGTGGTCTGGAGCTCAGGAACAATGAGATTGTGATTCCACAGAGTGGCCTCTACTTTGTTTACAGCCAAGCATCTTTCCGGGTTAGCTGCAGCAGTAGCAGGGATGATGTCACCTCAGATGCCATGGTCCATCTGAGCCACGCCGTGAAGCGCTGGTCCAGTTCATTTGGGAGCGACTGCAATGAGGAGTCCTATCAGACCATCTTACACTCAGTTCGGACTGCATGCCAGAAGACAGTAGGTGGAGATCCAGACTTGGATGGAAGCTGGTTTTCTGCAGTGTACATGGGTGCTGTATTCAGCCTGCAGGCAGGAGACCATCTGAAGACGGTGATGGAGGAGAAGATGCTGGAGATGCTGGAGGATGAGCCAGGGAAGACCTTCTTTGGTGTGTTTGCTTTGTGATGACATGAACGCTCAGAGAGAGGCTCCATGTAGCTCGTTTACAGGAACTCACAGGAGGCCAACCTGACAACGAGTCAGTGAGGAGACCTGAAGACCCTCAGATATCAGAGGTCCATCATGTGTCAGGTACAAGGTTCTGCTTCTGCTGCAAACATCAGGGGGAAGGGGGGGGGGGGGGAAGTGACTTGTGTCCACATGCAACATCTATACCACAGAACAACATCTATACCACAGTACAACATCTATACCACAGTACAACATCTATACCACAGTACGACATACATACCACAGTTCAACATACATACCACAGTACAACATACATACCACAGTACAACATAAATACCACAGTACAACATCTATACCACAGTACAACATCTATACCACAGTACAACATCTATACCACAGTACAACATCTATACCACAGTACGACATACATACCACAGTACAACATCTATACCACAGTACAACATCTATACCACAGTACAACATCTATACCACAGTACGACATACATACCACAGTTCAACATACATACCACAGTACAACATAAATAGCACAGTACAACATCTATACCACAGTACAACATCTATACCACAGTACAACATCTATACCACAGTACAACATCTATACCACAGTACGACATCTATACCACAGTACGACATACATACCACAGTTCAACATACATACCACAGTACAACATAAATACCACAGTACAACATCTATACCACAGTACGACATCTATACCACAGTAAAACATCTATACCACAGTACAACATCTATACCACAGTACGACATCTATACCACAGTACAACATCTATACCACAGTACAACATCTATACCACAGTACAACATCTATACCACAGTACAACATACATACCACAGTTCAACATACATACCACAGTACAACATACATACCACAGTACAACATAAATACCACAGTACAACATCTATACCACAGTACGACATCTATACCACAGTAAAACATCTATACCACAGTACAACATCTATACCACAGTACAACATCTATACCACAGTACGACATACATACCACAGTACAACATACATACCACAGTACAACATAAATACCACAGTACAACATCTATACCACAGTACGACATATATACCACAGTACAACATCTATACCACAGTACAACATCTATACCACAGTACAACATCTATACCACAGTACAACATCTATACCACAGTACGACATACATACCACAGTTCAACATACATACCACAGTACAACATAAATACCACAGTACAACATCTATACCACAGTACGACATACATACCACAGTACAACATAAATACCACAGTACAACATCTATACCACAGTACGACATCTATACCACAGTAAAACATCTATACCACAGTACAACATCTATACCACAGTACAACATCTATACCACAGTACAACATCTATACCACAGTACGACATACATACCACAGTTCAACATACATACCACAGTACAACATCTATAACACAGTACGACATACATACCACAGTTCAACATACATACCACAGTACAACATACATACCACAGTACAACATAAATACCACAGTACAACATCTATACCACAGTACGACATACATACCACAGTACAACATCTATACCACAGTACGACATCTATACCACAGTAAAACATCTATACCACAGTACAACATCTATACCACAGTACAACATCTATACCACAGTACAACATACATACCACAGTACAACGTACATACTATAGTACAACGTACATACTATAGTACAACATACGTACCACAGTACAACGTACATACTATAGTACAACATCTATACCACAGTACGACATACATAATATAGTACAACTATACCACAGTACGACATACATAATATAGTACAACATACGTACCACAGTACAACGTACATACTATAGTACAATGTACATACCACAGTACAACGTGCATACTATAGTACAACGTACATACTATAGTACAACATACATACCACAGTACAACATCTATACCACAGTACGACATACATACCACAGTTCAACATACATACCACAGTACAACATAAATACCACAGTACAACATCTATACCACAGTACGACATCTATACCACAGTACAACATCTATACCACAGTACAACATCTATACCACAGTACGACATCTATACCACAGTACGACATACATACCACAGTTCAACATACATACCACAGTACAACGTACATACCACAGTACAACATACATACCACAGTACAACGTACATACTATAGTACAACGTACATACCACAGTACAACGTGCATACTATAGTACAACGTACATACTATAGTACAACATACGTACCACAGTACAACGTACATACTATAGTACAATGTACATACTATAGTACAACATACGTACCACAGTACAACGTACATACTATAGTACAACGTACATACCACAGTACAACAAACATACCACAGTACAACGTACGTACTATAGTACAAC
>SSNR01000700.1:0-21166 GCA_006937965.1 Callopanchax toddi | reverse complement strand
CTATGCCAGCGGCCATCTTGGGACAGCCAGCTGCCCCCTTTCATAACATTGGTGTCATGGAGCATGTAATAATAATAATAATAATAATAATACATTTTATTTAAGGCACCTTTCTAAAAACTCAAGGTCACCGTACATTAAAAACAAGAAATTTCAAAGCATTAAAACAGACACATAAAAACATCAATACAGAATAAAAACATGAATCAAGAACTAAAAGCTGAGTGATCACAATGAGTGGTCGGTTTTAAACAGGTGAGTTTTGAGCTTAGCCTTGAAGTGATGAGAGAGGTGGTGTTTTTGAGGTCGACCGGTGAGGAATTCCAGAGAGACGGAGCAGATCTGCTGAATGCTCGACTTCCCGTGGTGGCGAGTGGAGCAGGGGGAATGAGGCTGAGGATCTGAGGTAGGGAGGGTGTAGATATATGTATGAGATCAGAGGGGGCTAGGTTGTGAATGGCCTTGAATGTGAGAAGCAGTAGTTTGTAGAGGATCTGATACCTTACTGGTAGCCAGTGAAGCTGCTGAATAACAGGCTGATGTGAGAAGAGAAAGGTGTTTAGGTGATGATTCTAGCTGCAGAATGTTGAACCATGCAGTTGAAGTTTATGCAGAGTTTTCTGTGGCAGACCGATGAGGAGTGAATTACAATAACCGAGTAGAGAAGTGACCAGACTATTTACTAAGACGGCCGTGGTGTGAGTAGAAAGTGATGGGTTAATATTCCTTAGGTGATAGTAGGCTGAGCGGGTAACAGAACTGATATGAGAGTGGTAGGACAAGGTGCTGTCTAGAACGACACCAAGGCTTATACTAATAAATACCTCTAACTTGCTCAATTTTTTTTAACCAATTTTCAACCGGTTTGCATTTTTATAAACGTCAGAGACGTGGCTGTGAATATATATCAAAATATAACGATAATGGTCGGGAAATTTATAAACTGTAAAAGTATCAAATCTCAAGTCTATACATAAAAAGGTTTGTAAGAAAGTAACCCGTTTGTAAATCTGTTCATTTTTCATCGAGTTCAGAGTGTTTTTAGTTAAGATGATGTTCACCTTCCATCTGCTGCCATAGAGAGCAGAACGTCAGCTGTACGAAGCAAGATGGCCGCCGTGTAGCTACGCTGTTGATGATTCATCTAGCCTTTATATATGATATCTATGGGTAATACCACCATACTCTCATGCTTTTATTCTGAAAACCCAGACAGTTTTGATTGTGTGAAGATGCGAACTTTATTAACACAAATTTCTGAACTCAGATCAGTTGTGGCTTCCTGTCTGAGATCAGAAACAACCATGCTAAACCCCGCCCCCTCCTCTGGTCACAACACTATTATTAATATTACTGTTAATATTATCATCATTATTATTGTTATTAGTTCTGCCCTTTATACTGTTGAGTTAAATTTTTGTTGTTGTGCATGAGTCAATGCTGCCATCTGGTGGTTAATTTTAGGTACTGTTGTTGTGTTTCCTTGGTTTCTAGAGCAATTACGATTTATTTTCAAAAATCAAGAGCTTTTGTTACAATAAATTGTTCTATCAGGTTTTCCAACATGATGGGCAGCAGTACAAAATGTCCAGAAAGTTGCATGATGGGTAAAATCCATGAAAATATTTAACTTCCCCTGGAAGAAGCTGTCCAAGTCCAATTCCTGTGGTTCCTGTCATTGGCTCCTGGCAACAGACTGTAATGGTAACCAGTAACTAACATTAAGGGAGTCATGGCCACCTGGATTTGCTTTTAGGCAGCTTGAACGTCCCTCTGAACCATTAATAGCTCCGACTGGTGAAGGGGCGGAACTGGGCCTGTGTGAATCCCCTTCTGGTTTTCCTGAGTGTTCAGAGTTATGACAGATGGCTGAAAGAATTACAAACATGTTCAATTCTATAAATATAAGAAAGACACAAGATCAACCGTGTTGTTAACAATCTGCCTTAATGACACTTTTTACACACAGCTGGTGAAAAAGGCTCAGCAGCAGCTCTGCTTCCTGAGGAAATTTGGGTTGTTACCCAAAATCCCCAACAACTTCTTCACCATTGAGTCCATGTTGTCTGGCTGCATCCCTGCGTGGCGTGGCAGCAGGACTCCAGAGAGTGGTGAGGACAACGTTTACCTTCAGGCCAGAGGTACAGAAGTACGAGATGGAGGACAACCAGACTGACGACTTTCTGTCCCATGGCCATCAGACTCTTGTTTTTACTACTGATGACTAAACATATCAACTAATGTAGAAAATAAACTGCATAAATATGTACATAGCATAGCATGGTGCTTTTTATTATTATTAATCAAGTTTATACCTAAACTTTATATTTTGGCATTTAGTGTGGGCTGCAAATGAAGAATTTCATTGTACAGGGAAACGTTTCCTTCCTAGGATTTAGGACAGATTAGTGTTTATCTGTGTGTCTGTGTGCGTGTAACGGTGAGTGAGGCAGGTGGAGAACGGAGGAGAGGAAGACGTAGATGAACTCAAAAGGTTTATTTTTAACTGAAGACTTGACTGATAACTAAGCAGGGCAGGGGAAACAACCCAACAACAAGACAGGACACGAGGGAGCAAATCAAGATAACGAGAAACAGCTGTGGAGAGTTAACAAAGGCAGACAGGGCAGGACATGAACGTGAAACAAAACAAAAACCTGATAACTAGAACTAAACTGTGAGTACAGAGAACTAAACAGACATGAACTAAAACCTGAACCAGACAAGATGGAACTAAATAGAAAACAGGCATGATCAAATAAAAACACAATCATCAGGTCAGGATGATCCAAAAAAAAAAAAAAGGTTTGAAATAAAGACAACTGGACTTCTTTGGTTCTCTGAAGACGTTTCTGCTCATCCCAGTAGCTTTGTCAGTTCTGTCTGTAGTAAAGGAGAGAGAGTAAAAATAATAATAATACCTTTATTTAACCAGGCAAAACAGATTAAGAACAAATGTCTTATTTACTGCTGTGTCCTGGTGAAAGACAATGTCTTTTGAGGGAGAAAGGAAAAGGGCTACAATATAAAAACAATTTAAAATAACATGAATTAGAAACATTTTAAAAATAGTAAAAAGTTACATTTACAAAAATCATGAACACACAAAAGCAATTTAATAAACAAAGATCAGAAGAGCAGCCATAAACACTGAGGTGTCAGTCTAAGTGACAGCAGCAGGTTCTGATCCCAGCTGGAGAAGCTGCCTTTGAGATCAACGTGTCCAGTTTCTGGGTTTTCTGCAGGTCATTCCAGTCTCTGGCAGCAGCAGACTGACAGGACAACAATCCTGATGCAGAAGCAGTTTTAGGAACTGTTAACAAAATCAGGTTTGCAGATCGAGTTTTGTCTGCAGGGGATGGAAAATGCAACAGCTGCTGCAAGTAGGGAGGAGACAAACCGAGGAGAGTTTTGTAGATCAGGATCAACCAGTGGGTGAACCATGACGGCCAGTTAAGAGAAGAATACAGAGAACAGTGGTGAGTTTTAAAGGAGCGTTTGTAACAAACCGGATGGCAGAGTGGTAAAGAACATCGAGCTTCTGGATGCTGATCTGTAGATGACATCATCGTAATCAGACATTGGGAGAATGGTCTTCTCTTCCTCTGTCTGTGACACACCTCCTTCTCCCCCTTGAGGAGGTGTTCGCTCCACTGTATTCAGCTGGAGTCCTGGTGAGGTGTTCTGATTGGAGGAGAGAATGAAGTTCAGAGCAGACTGGTAGGAGGTGGAGAGATGAAATCTGAGTCCTCCTCTGGTTAAAGCTGGTTTTTCACGTTTGACATAGATGTCTTTTTTAACTCCTCTCTCAAACCATCGGTCTTCTCTGTCCAAAATGTGGACGTTGTCATTTTCAAAGGTGTGTCCCTTGTCTTTGAGGTGGAGGTGGACTTATGAGTCTTATTTAAAACCCTTTTTTGGATATAAAACATCTTTCCTGACCCACAATACAAAATTAGGGTGCATTCTGAACAGAACTGCCTGTAGAAATGATTCCCTTTGAGTTGGAAGGCACACTTTTTGGAAGAACTGTGCTTTCTTCAGCAGCGATGTGCAGGTCTCAGCGATTCCAGCCAAACGGGTGAAGTGGGCAGATCAGTCTTGACGGTCACACTCACAATGGCCCATGGATTCAATGCTGGTTCAGTCTTTGAGAGTGTAATACCTGAAACATTAAGGCCAGGAAAACACAAATGTATGCAATCAATTTACAAATCTATTTGATGATTTAACAGTGGGCATGTTTAAAAAAATTGGCATTTACACTGAGGGAAATATTGGGCTAATGTAAGGTAAGAATGTCATCAATTTTAATAGAGAAGCAAAAAGTTCAGTTTAAATTTCTGCTTTATGTGAGAAGTTCTGCACATCTAATATGGTAAAGAGTACAAATAACGCTAATCCTAATCTATTTAGTCTTCCACTAATAAGTCTGAATGAAATTGTTTATTGAAATAATGCAAGTGAATTTTACAGTATTCTAGGTGACTTACCTCTGCAAACCATTTGTTTTGGTCCCTTAAAATGGAGTCGGAATCCCACAATGCATCGCGTCATGACGTCCGCTCCAAAGCCCTATAGCTTGAAAAGGTGCTGTAATGGGAAATTAATTAAACTAACTTAGGAATTGAGTGAGCTAGGAAATTTAGGAAAATTAAAACGTCAACTGCATAAAGTAAAATCTTATGTTGAGAATTGTTCAAGCAGAGTCTTTCAATAGTACTACTGGCCCCGCCGACTGCCACGTTCAATACTGAAATTGCCCGACCTATGACCATTTGTGATTACTGCTGAAAGAGGCGAAGCATACAGAATTTTAATCCATTTAACAAAGTCATCACCTAGACCAAATTATTGAAGTGTAAAAAAATGAAACAGCCATTCCAGACGGTCAAAGGCTTTTTCAGCATCTAGTGAGATGCCTAGAGCCTCAGGATTAAACAGGGATGAATGCTGAATAATGTAGGTGCCTCACACTATGTGTGGAATACCGCCCCTGTATGAAACCTGTTTGATCATTCTTAACAATTGAAGGTAGTATTGCTTCTAGACGTATAGCCAGGACCTTAGCAAGTATCTTCAAATCAAGATTCTAAACTGATATGGGCCTATAGGCAGCGCAGTCTTCAGGAGGTTTCTCCTTCTTCAAATTTAGAGAAATATTATCCTCCATAAGGGAGGGAGGAAGAGTACCTGCATCAAATGAGGACCGAAACATATTAGACAGTGGGGAAATTAGAGTCTTACTGAATAAAAAAAAATTCCCCACTGAACCCGTCCGGACCCGGAGCTTTGTTGTTTGGAAGCATCTGAATGGCCTTTAACCCTCTGGAGTCTGTTGTCCATTTTTGTCTTTGCCTTTATATTTCAATTTTCAGGACTTTTTTGTTGGTCAAATCTGCAACCATCACAAGGATTGGCTTCCTGGTAGGGTAAAGGAGGGATGAACTGCGGCTAAGAATAGCCCTCGCCGGCGAGTTCATAGACCTCAGAATTTCACTTCGTGTTACAGGTTTACATAGATCATCCCTTTGGGTTCCAGTAACTTTGGGTAAAGTCAATCCTGAAAAGAAGTTGTGCATATCTTGTTTGTATGTTGATTTAAACTCTGAGGTATATAACTGCTTATAAAAAGTTTTAGAAGTGCCATTAATTATTAGATTATCATATTTAAGTGAACCAGATGAGTCTCTAACACATGGGATATTGTGAGCAGACCCCTTATCACGAAGAAGATTAGCCAATTAGCGGTTGGGTTTGTTGGCAAACTCGTGCAGCCTCTGCCTCATGAAGAATATAGATTTCTCAGCCTTTTTGTCAGTAGCCCCTCCAAAGCCGTTTTAACCACCTGGATTTCATTCCTTAATTGTTCAGAAGGTGACTCGTTGTGTTAACCTGGAGTTTGTGCAGTTCTAATTCTAATTTTCATTGCTCCATCAGATTTTTTTTCTTCAGGTCTGCTGAATATGATATAATTAGCCCACGAGTGTAAGCCTTCAAGGTGTCCCAGAGCAAGCCCGGGGAAATTTCAGGGGTTGGGTTATCCTTTAAAAAAATGTTCGAGTTGATCATTTAAAATTTTTTAAACTTTGGGTCATGGATTAGAAAATTATAGAATCTCCAATTATGACACCGAGGGACAGGATTTAGATCATTTAACTGAACAAAAACCGGCGCATGATCTGATATAATGATATTACCTACTCTACAACCCAAAATATTTCCCAGTGATTGTTTGGGGGTGAAAACGAGATCAATCCTGCTACTTGTTTTATGAACACTAGAAACATTTTTAATTCTTTATCATTAGGATGAAGAGTCCGCCAGGTGTCGACCAGGTCAAGTTTGTTACAAGTATCTAAAAGGGCTAAGGCCGTTTTAGACATTTGAATTTGTTTGGGAGGGGATCTGTCCTTATTTGCTGAAAAATAACAGTTAAAGTGCCCATGACATCGTTTTCCATGTTTTCTGACTTATCTATCATGTTGCAACGTTGAGTTCTCACCTTCAACCTGCCAGAAAGAGCAAAAAACGGCGTCCATCTGTCTCCTAGTCCAGCCAGTGAGAAGCTCTTCCAGATTTCAGACCCAGGTTTCAAACAGTTTTTTTCACTCCAGCCCGCTATGAGGTCATAGTGATCCGGACTTGCTTATATGGTCAATTCTCCTCCCACATGCACGTTCACGACACCTGGAGCGAGGCAGTGCCGCCGCCATTGACCATAGACCATGTAGTGTTTAGTTTCAGTTTCATTTCTCTTTCACGTGACAACACTGCCCCCTACTGGACACTGCCCCCTACTGGACACTGCCCCCTACTGGACACTGCCCCCTACTGGACACTGCCCCCTGCTGCAGCAGAAGTGTCAGGCTGCCAAATAAGGAGAAACCCAGCAGAACCGGAAGGCGGCGCTTTCTTCTGATCTCTGAGTTGCTCGTTAGGAAATAATTACAGCGTATTTTGAGTTCTAATGGTGCAACGCTGATCTAAAGGCATCAAAGATTACACCTGTTTAATATAAAGTGATTTAAATATCGAGTCACAGGCACTTTAAAATCACGACTATCACAGAATTGTCACAAATCTAGTCAGAGAAAGAAGAAAAAGCATGAGCAATAAAGTCGTTAGACTGTACTGGTGGAAAATAAATATTCAGAAATGACACTGCCTGACCACTTAATGTGCCCTTTAAGGAAACATATCTACCAGACTTATCACAAATAGTTTGGTCAACTGTCAGCGGTAGGTGTTTATGTACTAAAGTAGCTACTCCGCGACTCTTACTCATAAAGGAGGAGCTGAAGACTTGACTGACCCAATCACGTTTTAATTTTAGGTGCTCCTGAGGAGACAGGGGAGTCTCCTGTAACAAGGCATGAACATTTTCTTTCTTAAGAGAACTCCAGATTTGTTTCCGTTTGACAGGGCTATGTATGCCTCCTACATACCAAGAACAGACATTTAACACAGAGTCAGTACTCATCACATGATATTTGAGAAAACCGTTGAACCATTCCCAGGTGACAGAGCTGATATGTAGGGCTTCCAAGCACCGACCTACAATACCAGTGACAGATGAAATACATGTAAGATGAGTTAAACAAACATCCTGCTTTGCCAACATGCAACAGAAAACTATTTACAAAAAATATAACCATCAAAAACATGTAAGCATGGAGGTCAGACAAAGGTCTTCAACACCCAGCAGGGGGCGCAAGCTAACTTTTCAACTTAAAAAGAGAAAGATGCTGGACCAGAGTGCAAGTCTTTTCTTAACTGGGGACTTAACATAGCTGCCCGCCCACAGCTTAAAGGAGAGTGGAGATTGTAAATGACTAAATAAAATAGTTTATATGTAAATAGTTACAACTTATTGTAAACTTATTGTTTACTTATTGTAATCTCAGGTGGGTTACAAAAGCAACCTCCTTTTTAATTTTAGATTCAAGTTCTGTCTTGTTGGCATCCAGAAACTGGAAAACTTCTGAACATACAGTTACTGACCTGAGTAAGACAGAAACAAGAGAGGACAGCCTGTCCACCTGGTAGGACTTGAAGGACATAAACAAATATATGTCATCAGTGTAGATGTGATATGAGATGTCAGAGAAAGACTGAATGGTGCCAGCTAAAGGAAGGGTATCAAAAGAAAACAATAGAGGTCCCAGAAGTCAGCCTTGTTGAACCCCACAGGTTAGGGAGGAAGTGTCAGATATTTAAGCCTGGTTTATACTTCTCTGACAGCACGTTTGTGCTACACGCACATGTATTGACTGAGACATTTTTGATTTTTACTTCTCCGTCAGTGTTGTGAAGCAGTTCTCCACCAGGACAGCAGAGGGCGCATAACTTTTCTGCAGTAATGTCTCTGGTCGACCAAAGTTTGTTTACTTTAGCTTAGTAATGACCGACAGAGAGCAAATTTTGATTGAGGCTGTGTCTGAATTCAGGGGTAGGATGCTTATGAGGATGCATTTCGAGGCCAATGACGTCACAGCGCCGCGACGAGTGCTGTCCGAATTCTAAGGATACTCATCCATGCGTCCTCAAATGTGTCCTCGCTCCACCCCAATTTCGAGGATGGGTCTGGTGTATCCTCGCTGGCCAAGGCTATCCCAGGATGCTTTGCGTGCCGGCCATTGGATTCTATTTTTTTTAAAAACTTTATTGAATTTACAACACAAGTCCCGTTGGATTCTACTGATTCATCAATTCTGCAGCAGTAGCAGAAAAAACCAGAGAGCAGTCCAGTTTTAAATGTCAGTTTTTCAAAAGATGATAAAAAGCTTGTGTTTAGGAATTTTTTGCTTCTCTTTATATGAAGTTTAATAATAAAAATCTCCACAAAAGAGGTTGAATGTTTTATTTTTCATGTTATTTAAACAAGAAATCAATGTAAGCTAGCTTGAAAGTTTTAAAGGAAAGTTTAGGAAATAAGTCACCATAAAAGAGCTTAAAGTGTTTCTTTAGATCCATTTTATTAGCTTTAGCCTGTCTGTCGGCGCTGTCACGGTTGCTAAGCGACTGGACTGAGGGGCGGGGCTAAGTATGAGGCTAGACCGTCTGAATTCAGAGACACTTATTTCCGGTATTAGCTGTCAAGCAAGGACCCAACCTAGGTAGACCAGCAAGTCCACGTCCTCAGAAGATCCTACCCCTGAATCCGGACACAGCCTGTGATTGAATGGATTGATCTCGAGAAACAAACAATGTTGTTAAAAAGAATTAAATGGGAGGGAAGGAGATGACGGCGTCTGTTGAATGTCCATTCAGTGAGGACAAGGTGACGAGCGAATCTGCAGCGCTTGTTCAACCTGTGAGGGACACTGATGATTATGTAAATGTTGCACTTTGTCTGCCAGATGTTTCTCGAGCTGATCCATATCTGCTTCCCCGATATTCTACTATTACTACTCTGTTGATACCAGCATCAAGCCGGAAATGATCACGGGTTGTTGGGCCGACCAATCAGAGACGTGTGCTCTCCGTCTCATTTGACGGATAGTTAAAAAAGTGAGCTCGACTCCGTCCGTCCTTGCGGGCCTGTCAGAGAGCTCTTGCATTGACGGATAATGGCGTTGCGTGTCTTCGTACCGACGCAGACAGAGAAGTATAAACTAGCCTTTATTCTGTCATCACAGAGAATGCTGTATTGGAAAAGCATACCTATTGCAGAACCAGAAATAGCAGCTAGAACATTCATTATGTTCAGTAAAATGTTATGATCCACATATCAAAGGCTGCACCGAGGTCAGGTAAAGCTGTCAGAGCATTTTTCAGTTTTGCAAGTTCACAGGCTGTCACCAGTGATATACAATGTTGCAGAGAAGTGTCAACCAAGACAGTCCTACACAACCATAGCCCTGAGATAACCAAGACTGATCTCTTCCACTTCGGGGACTCCAGCAGAATGTAGATGTTTGACTACCTCAGTGACTCCTGGTCCAGAGACTGAACAGTCCACCTCAGGTCTCTCAGCTCTGGTTCCTTATAAAAGCATGAGGAGCTTCCAAAGTATTCCTTTCACCACCCGACTACATATCCAGTTGACGTCACCCTAGGTGATTTACTGATTTCATGTTATGGGATTTTGATAAATTTTTTGTATTGATCTGAATTCATTGATGTGTGACCAAAGTCTGAAAGAAATTTCTTAAAATCTGAAAAAAAATCACAACTATCTAATTGACCTTCACCTCTATGTGTGTATGCGTGTGTGTTCCTGTATGCACCATCAGATCCGTGTGATCAGGGCGGTTCTGAGTGCAGCTGCTGAAACTGTAACCAAGCCCTGCTGGGTAAATATTGACTCTGGTGCTGACAAAACACTCTGGGCCATGAGTCGGATCTGAACTGGGACACCACAGCACTAAACCACTCCCACATCCTGTCAAACAAAAGCAATTCCATTTTTTATTTATTCAGTTTATTGGTGTCTTAGGGCCCAACAGGAACTGAATCCTCAGTCGGTGCTGAACAGTCACAACCCAGTTGCTGTCAGAATCTGTTCAGTTTATTATGATGAAGGTCAAGTTGGGTCAGAATTGATCTTTTTGCTTTGACTTCACAGAAAGTCACTACCTGCAGATTTCTTCTCCAGTTAAGGAACAATCCCACAAAATTCAGGTCCTGAAGAACTGGGGCCTCATTTTTCAAACTTCCTCCCCTTCCTCTGTTTATCCGGGTTGCAGGGGCAGCATCCCAAGTCAGACATCCCAGGCCATCTTCTTCCCAGCCAAGTCCACCAGCTCTTCAGCTGGACGCCCAGGCGTTCCCAGGCCAACCTGAAAATATATTTCCTCCAGCTTGTCCTGGGTCGACTCAGTGGCCTCCTGCCGGCAGGACATGCCCAAAACACCTCCCGAGGGAGGCGTCCAGGAGGCATCCTGACCAGATACTCAAACCACCTCAAATGGCTTTTTTCGACAAGGAGGAGCAGCGACTCTACTCCGAGTCTCTCCAGGATGTCTGAGCTCCTCACCCTATCCCTAAGGCTGAGCCCGGACACCCTGCGCAGGAAACTCATTTCAGCCGCTTGTATCTGCGATCTCGTTCTTTCGGTCATTACCCAAAGCTCATGACCATTTATAAAACGTGCTTACCCAAAAAACATGCCTCTACATAATTTTTTAACTCAAATTTTGGGAGTTATTAAAGAAAACTGTGATGGAAAAATGTGGTAATTTTATGTAAACTTTGATTGAACCTTGTGTAAAAACATTTTGGAGACCGGAAACCTGGCAGAGCAACTGGTGAGATGGAAACATGGTGAATTTAAGACATGTTTTCAGACTCGTAGACCCTCGCAACACACAAGCACACACACACACACACACACACACACACGCGCATGCACATGCACGCACACACACATTATGATGTGTTATTGTGTGTTGTCACCTTCAATTCTGCTTTCACATGTTTTAACTATATGTGTAGGTGTGTGTGTAAATAATGGCTCTGTTGTAAATTCCCTTGTATTGCTGTTGTTTTTTAGGCAGGAACTGTTCAGTGCTGAATTTATTAATTTACATCAGGCACTTTGTTGACCAGCTAAGGGGTCCTTGGGAATATATATTGAGCCATTTGTGGCAGTTCATTTTCTTTCCCATTAAAACCTGTCTGCGTTTGTGATAAAGGTGCGTTAAAGGCCCGCTAACTACTTGCTATTGATTGCTAATTAGTTATTAATATTGGTAATAATACTGATTTTGCAGATTAAGCATTTGGGTGATGATTTAAGCTAACTTTATTTTTGCAGCAGAGTTTACTAAGTGCTTTAATGTTCTAAGTGATGTGCTAACTGTTAGGACCAAACTTTAAGCTAAGCTAAGTATGTTTATCAAGTTTATATATTAACTGACATACCAACTGCTATTTTAGTTGAAACTAATTTCAAACTAATTATGTTAATTACCTTAGTGCACATTCTCATTTATATTTTGTTCCATTTATTTCAGTTACCAGAAAGAAAAGGATTAGAAAGACGAGCCAAACAGAAACAGACAAACTGTCAGCAGCATCTCAATGTAACAGCTGTAAAGGGTTCTGGAGTCTGCTTCACCATTAAAGCCACGGTAAAGGAGATCTGAGTGATCTAGTAAACAATGTAGCTTAAAACATTTTTTTCATGCCTCTTAACAACGTTCTAACCCTAGTACAGCTATAAATATATTGTGGAGAATAAAAAAACCCCAAAAGAAATCAATAAAGTGGTTGTCCTGCAGTTCTCTAAAAACTTCAGCCAATCACACGTTTCGGACTGAAAGCAACTATTGGACAATCTGGTTGTCTGTCTTGCTGAAGCGCCTCACTTCCGCACTGCATGAATCCTCCATTAATGCGTGGAGGAACATTTTTCTGCTGAACACCCCTGAAGTGAACGTGAGCAACACGCTGCTTGTTAATGGCAGAGATGGAGGGGAGAGGCCGGCTGCTTCCAGGTCCACTCTAGGACAAACTTCCAGAGCACCAAAAAGAAAAATACCATTTCAGCTATCAGAAAACAAAAAATGATTGGCTGTAGAAAGAGGGAAAACCAGGGTTAATATCTGCATAGTGTTTTCATTATGGCAACAACTACAGTGTCACGGACAATAAAAACAGATGGATGCTATTTATCTTTTGGACAGGTAACCCTATATTCATATAGGGTTATTGCATCCAGTTTGACCATAGAATTAGATACAGCTCAAGTTATGACCTACAAAGCTCATCAGGTGTTAAATGAAGTATTTAGCTGAACATTCTTTAGTTAAAAAATATTCAACCTGCTTTAACTGCTTTCACAAACCATAACTATAAATTGCAATCCAAAAAAAGGGTTTTAAATAAAGGCAACTGGACTTATTTTGACATAGATGGTTCAAAAGGGAAAAACCATCACTAAACTGAGGAGGACTCAGATTTAATCTTTCCAGCACCTACCAGTCTGCTCTGAACTTAATTCCCAGACAATTCCAATCTAATTCATGCCTTCCATCTAATCAAACCAACTCACCAGGATGTCAGCTGAATACAGTGGAAACAATACCCTCTCAGGAGGCAGGAAGGAGGTGTGTCACAGACAGAGGAAGAGAAGACTCCTTTACTACAGACAGAACTGACAAAGCTACTGGGATGAGCAGAAACGTCTTCAAAGAACCAAATAAGTCCAGTTGTCTTTATTTAAAACCCTTTTCTGGATTATCATGACTAGGGATGAGCCGAATACCCGTTTCAGACGAGGATCCAGTACAGATAATCAGAGGTGTGGACTTGAGTCACATGACTTGGACTCGAGTCAGACTTGAGTCATCATTTTGATGACTTCTGACTCAACTTGGTAAAATCTAGAAAGACTCGTGACTTGACTCTACCTGCGTGTGTTGACTTGATGCTGACTTGAAGATATTTGATATTTTAGCACAGAAAACGGCTCTAGACCAGAACTATTTGGTGCAAATACGGCCTCATCCCTGACTGGCGCTGCTAAAAATCTCCCTCGCACCGCAGCGATCAGCTGATCTCGGAGAAACTCTCCGACGCTGAACGTGTCTCTGAAGTTCAGCAGCAGACACACATTAAACCAGGAGAACTCAAATTCAGGTCCTAAAGGACCCCTTCTATTAAGAAGTCCACGATCCGGAGGAGTCTGTAACCTCTCTGCTTCATGAGAGCCAGCAGAGTGACCTCCTGCTGCTAAAGAGAAACTAAACAGCAGCTGGTCGCCGTGCTGCTGCAGGGGCATGTCTAGAACTTTTCTCTATGGAGGCAGGGGCAAAGATTATAGAAGGGTGGCCCACTAAAAGTCTACTGCAGGGGTGCCCAAACTTTTTCCCTCAGAGGGCCAAAATGAAAATCTATCAGAGAGCTGCGGGCCGAATGTAGTATTTATAAAATACAAATACTAATGATGAAGTATAGAACACTACTTTTTATTCATTTTGTAATTATTTAACCATCCTTTTTGTTTAAAGAACATTAATCAAAACATGACATATACCAGCGGTAAGTCACATATAGGCATTCAGAACAAACTACTGACTGTTATTTGTAATCATATGTAGTGCTAGCAGCTAGCAGCTCCCTGGTCTTTTTCTTTCGGGCTTCACCTCTGCATTGTGACAATCCTGCGTGCTTTGTCTCGTAGTGACGACGAATATTAAACTCCTTGAGTACAGAAACGGACTGGTTACAAATAAGTCAGACCGCTTTACCACTGATATCTGTAAAAAATAGTCTTCCCCCCAGCGTTTTTTAAATGTCTTTAGTCTGTGTGCCACTGAGGACGACGCTCCATGTTGATGAGAGCTGCTTAGGCTAGTAGCCAGAGGGTTACCCGTGAGCTTGGAGCAAGTTTGATCTGGTCTGGTCCAGCAGCAAAGGCTCATGGGAGATTACATACATTGACAAAATATAACTATTTGTGGTTTTATAAAGTGTGCAAATGTACATGCGTGCATAAATCTACTCTAACTGTCCCTTGTGGTTACTTGTATTTCAATTTTGATTTTAAATTGTGACATTTCTAAGATTTTGTTGGCACCATGAGTGAGGGCTGTATGCAGCCCCATATAGAGTCATTAAGCCCGTTCACATAATGATGAATTGGCTGAGGGAAACAGTGAGTTTCTGGATCACTGGTCCATGTTCACCCAGCATCCAGTGTACCCCACAGAGGGCCAGGAGGGCCAAATTAAATAATCAGTGGGCCAACTTTGGCCCGCAGGCCCCACTTTGGGCACCCCTGCGCTAGACATTCTGTCAGTACTGAGTATAAACTGCATTTAGGTCTATTTTTAAACTGCTCTGTTTTTTATAACCAGACTGAAAGGTCGAGTGATGTACTTCCTGTTTCTTTGGGATCTTCTGCGCTTGCTTCGGGTGCACAGATCTTTACCATAGTCTTACGCTATAGCTGGAGCATGTGCACTGGAACCCCCTTCAATACAAAGTACAGGAGAGTCTTGGGGCTCCTGAAGTAGAAGACTGGAGTCTCCGCTCAGATCAGTTGGACCTGGAAGCTCTACGTAGCTCTTGGAGTTTTTATTTTATTTTTACAAAAGATCATCGAATTAAGTAGAAAGCAATGGTAATACAGTGCAGCTATATAGTATCACAGAAACCAGGACCAAACACAAACATGCAGCAAG
This sequence comes from Callopanchax toddi, assembly GCA_006937965.1. Classification (NCBI taxonomy): domain Eukaryota; kingdom Metazoa; phylum Chordata; class Actinopteri; order Cyprinodontiformes; family Nothobranchiidae; genus Callopanchax; species Callopanchax toddi. The sequence continues at coordinate 6,032 of SSNR01000700.1, read as the reverse complement.
AGCCACTACTAAACATACCCCACCCCAAAACAACCCCAAAAGAGAAAGTGACAAAATTACTGTAGTTAAAAAACAACAGGAACTTCAAAAAATAAAAAGAAATAAAAAAGTAATTTACAATAATAAATGGTAGCGTTTTTATCATGGAGGAAGCTAAATTGTATTTATTCAGAGAATCCTTCTGTGTCCTGATTGAATGAACTCCACGCTGAGTCGTTAAGTTCCCCTCTTCAAAACGCCTCTGAGCTAAAGGCAGAGGCTAGCTGCTCTAAGTCCTGATGAGTGAATTCATTCATTAAACAGCGACATGTCTTTGTTATTGTTGTGGCTGAACGTTAGAGGAACACTTCTACTGTTGATTGAATACTTTGGTTCATGTAGTTTAGTCCGTTCTGAGGAGTTTTCTGTTACTTTTCCTTAGAATGCCATGGCGGCCTATGGGAGTTTTGTGAGTGGTCTAAAATCATAACTTTAGTTTATATTGATTTGATGGTAGAGTCAGTTTAAAGTGAAACTCCCTTTACTACTACTAGTAGAATAAGTTTAAGAGTAGAGTCGGTTTAAAGTGATTTTACTATAAAGTGTAACAAAGTGAGGCACCAGGAGCAGCGGGGCCCCTAGCCTCGGGCCCCCAAACAGCTAGACACGGCCCTGGAGACAACAGGGGGCGGAGCCTCTGGGTCTGCTCACCTGACCCAGGTTCAGGTTCAGGTGAACCTGGGTCAGGTGAGCAGACCAGCTGAACCANAGGTCTCTCAGACCTCCACCAGGTCCCTCTGACCACCACCAGGTCTCTCAGACCTCCACCAGGTCCCTCTGACCACCACCAGGTCCCTCTGATCACCACTGAGGGCTTAATTTGTATTTTTCTTGTTCTTCACACAGAATGAGAAGGCTTGCCAAGGATACGTGTTAAATTTGGTCGTGGTTCCATTCTGGAGCAAATGTCTCATTTCTAGGTTCTGCTTCCAGTGATGGCCCGTCAATAGGGGGCGCTACCTCACCAGTCTCACAGGAGGAAGAAGAAAAAAATTTGAATCACAAAATAGTTTTAAAAGAACCATGAAAATTAATTAAACAATCTATCAACTAGAGCAGCGGTGCCCAAACTTTTTCCCTCAGAGGGCCAAAATGAAAATCTATCAGAGAGCTGCGGGCCGAATGTAGTATTTATAAAATACAAATACTAATGATGAAGTATAGAACACTACTTTTTATTCATTTTGTAATTATTTAACCATCCTTTTTGTTTAAAGAACATTAATCAAAACATGACATATACCAGCGGTAAGTCACATATAGGCATTCAGAACAAACTACTGACTGTTATTTGTAATCATATGTAGTGCTAGCAGCTAGCAGCTCCCTGGTCTTTTTCTTTCGGGCTTCACCTCTGCATTGTGACAATCCTGCGTGCTTTGTCTCGTAGTGACGACGAATATTAAACTCCTTGAGTACAGAAACGGACTGGTTACAAATAAGTCAGACCGCTTTACCACTGATATCTGTAAAAAATAGTCTTCCCCCCAGCGTTTTTTAAATGTCTTTAGTCTGTGTGCCACTGAGGACGACGCTCCATGTTGATGAGAGCTGCTTAGGCTAGTAGCCAGAGGGTTACCCGTGAGCTTGGAGCAAGTTTGATCTGGTCTGGTCCAGCAGCAAAGGCTCATGGGAGATTACATACATTGACAAAATATAACTATTTGTGGTTTTATAAAGTGTGCAAATGTACATGCGTGCATAAATCTACTCTAACTGTCCCTTGTGGTTACTTGTATTTCAATTTTGATTTTAAATTGTGACATTTCTAAGATTTTGTTGGCACCATGAGTGAGGGCTGTATGCAGCCCCATATAGAGTCATTAAGCCCGTTCACATAATGATGAATTGGCTGAGGGAAACAGTGAGTTTCTGGATCACTGGTCCATGTTCACCCAGCATCCAGTGTACCCCACAGAGGGCCAGGAGGGCCAAATTAAATAATCAGTGGGCCAACTTTGGCCCGCAGGCCCCACTTTGGGCACCCCTGGTCTACTGTATTTAAATGTTCTGCAGTCTTAAACAGCAGACCAACATCTTGATTATTTTAATCAATTTATTTACTGAAGTAAAACACATGGATCTGTTTACCATGCAAGAACTATGCAGCAGATTCATGGAGAACACAATCAGTAGAACACAAATGAACATTTAGTACATCAATACATCGTCTGTCTATGAATGAGCTTTCAAACATCTAAATAATAATAATAATAATAATAATGTAGAATTACAGCAGTTTCTGCAGATTATTAACAATACATCAAAGATTAGGACAGCTCTGTTTTTGTGGATTTTGGCAAAAATATTCCACAAAACTATTCAATATAATATGCAAAAACTGATTGACAGCTCTGCTGGGGGGGTGGTCAGACAGAGTGGCCAATCAGATTTCAAGGGTGGTTAGCACCACCCCTGTGGCCCCTCCCCTGCCTGCATGGACCCCGCGTTGACTCACAATGATGACGTGGATTTAATGAAAGAACCATAGCTCTGGAGACTCTGTGACTCGTTGGTCAGAAACTAGTGGCTAGTGGACCAGATCCGGTCCGGCCTCTGATTGGCTGTAGTCCAGATATTCCTTGTGTGCTGCAGTCAGAGAGGTGAGTATGCTTGGCTAGTCAGATGAACAGGGTGGGTTTAGTGGATCAAGAGAGAAAACTCAAAGAACTATTAACAACTTTTCATCAAGTTAAGTTTCATCAACCTCCAGGTGAGGTCAGACCCTGGTCCAGGTTAGATCAGACCTGGTCCAGGTGCTCTGACCAGGTGTCTCCTCTACCTGCTGCCTTTCAGCGTCAGTCAGCAGCAAACTGATCATCAGATCAGCTTTAACATTAAGTAATAATTACTATTTTATTTAAAAAAACAGAAAAAAGACTTCAGTTCTTTTTAAATTATAACTACTTAAAAAACGTTTGGTTAGGTTTTTTTATTAGCTTTGTATATTGTTTGTAATTTTTCTTACAATATTGAACATCTAGCCAAGTCCAAAGAGCTAGAGACCAAACTAAGGAAGTGTTCTTCTGAGAGACAGGTGTCCTTCTGAGAGACAGGTGTCCTTCTGAGAGACAGGTGTTCTTCTGAGAGACAGGTGTCCATGATGGAGGACCGTCCATCAGACATTTAGACGAGATGTTCAGGTTGAGACGTTGATCAGAAACATGAAGTTAAAAACTTTTGAACTGATCTTAAAATGTTTTATGTTTCAGTTTCAGCTCATGACAGAGATTTATCTAGAGATCATTTATTAAACCTCATTAAATTATAATTGGTGGACAATTGGATAATTGGATAATTGAATTGGTGGACATTGGATAATTTTTGTGCATTAAAAAATGCACAAAAATATTTTATTTCCAAAAACTATAGTCATATTTATGTATTATTACATTATCTGCACCAGTTATATTAACTTATTGGCTCACAAGTTTTATTACATTATTGTCAAGTTATTACATTATTGACTTTATTACATTTAAAATGGCCAAATTTGTTACATTATTGGTCATTTTTTTTGGTTGCTACACCCCTGATTCATAACATTTCCTATGAAGTCATTTTTTTCCTGATCATTATGTTTGAAGTGACTTCTCAGAATCATGGAGAAAATTTTATTACATAAGATATTTATCAAATTTTGCTGCTCCTCAAAATGACTCAGGCATTTTCAAATCTCTGATAAGTGGATTGGGTGTCGAGACTGAGCAGCAGGAACAAAGCTGGTATTGTCCAGGCCCAGGTCTGGATCCAGAACCCAGGCTGGTTCTTTACATATTACTCCACCTTTCAGTATGTTTACTTTATGGCAATGTTGACACATTTGAACATAAATGAGCACAAAGGCGACCAAATAAACAACTTGAAGGTGGAACTTTTAGTTGTTCCTGCTCTGTATCCGCCTCACAGCAAACAGACAGAGGAGCCAATCACACAGAGACCAGTCAGTCAGACCAGGAATGCTGACTCGGTCCTGGACCGGGGCCAAACGCCTCCTCTCAGTTCAACACACACACACACACACACACACACACACACACACACACACACACACACACACACACACACACACACACACACACACACACACACACACACACACACACACACACACACACCTGTGAGGAAGGTGCTGGTTGTCATTAAACATAATCAGGCTGTCATTTTCCAGATTGAACAGAAATGATCACTTTTGGTTCCAGAACCACTTTGTTATAGAACCTGGTTCTGGAGTGGTGTTCATTCTGGTTCCGGTTTCGGAGCTGTCTTGGTTTTGTGTTGGAACACTTCTTCATGAATTCAGTGATCAAACCACTTTCAGTGTAACTCAGGGAGAGAAAGGGGCGGAGCCTCCAGAACCAGGAGCTTAAAGCGGGTCAGCAGCAGCTCCAGGTACCAGAATCCTGCCATCCTCCTCATTTGATTGAACCCATCAGGACCAGGTAAGCTTCTGGACCTCCACCCAGATGTCTGACTGCTGCTCAGAGTTTCCCTCATTTTCCTGCAGATTTTTTACTGCGATTCCATCCCACGTTCTTTTTCCATCAACAATGAATAGTTTCTGAATGTCGTTTTTTTTAAATTACTTTTAGAATATCTTTTGTTTTTAGTCTATATTTGTTTATTCTATTATTAGTTTTCTTAGTTTTTTCTACTTTTTGTTTTTTGTTTCAAACATTGTTCTTGATCTTCTATCAGAGGTTAAAAGCCTTTTTAAACTTTGGATCTTGACATTTTGTTTGTTGTAAAGTTTTGTTCATGTTTGTCTTTAACAGTCTGGTGTTGTGACGATGTGTAAACTTTGGTTTCTGACCTTTTGTCTGGTGTTAATGAGGGTTTTTAACAAAAAAATGTTTCCAGTGTAAATCTTTTAAACTTTTGGTTGCTAACTTGGTTTTGCTTACGTGTTTTCAGTTTTGGTTCTTGACCTTTTGATTGGTGTTTCAGGTTCCCCCTCAGAATGATGAAGGCTGTGTTGTCTGCTCTCCTGGTCTTTGTGACTGTGATTCCTACTTTTGCCAAATACATTCCAAAGACAGGAAAGAGGATTCCTCAGACTTTGTCCCGAGGTCAGTGAGTGTGTCACATGGAGAATGGGATGTGACACTAGGACGAGAGTTTCTGACTTTTGTCTATATTGTTCAGGGTGGGGAGACCAGCTGATCTGGGCTCAGACATATGAGGAGGCTCTCTACTGGTCCCGATCTAGGTAAGAACCATTTCAAATGCAGTTGTGACTGATAGTATTTTGAGGTAAGGATGAAGTGAAATGTTTTGTTCTTCAGAAACAAGCCTCTGATGGTCCTGTTCCACCTGGAGGACTGTCCACATAGCCAGGGTAGGCAGAACCATCTTAACAATTTTCAGAAAATGTTTGATTATGAGTCAAATGTGCAGATAGAATGAGGTATTAGTTGTTTGTAACCAACGCATTTTTTCTCACAGCGCTGAAGAAGGTGTTCACTGACAACAATGATATCCAGAAAACCCTTGATGAGGACTTCATCATCCTCAACCTGGTGGTAGGTCAAACAAGGTCAAAGAGTATGGGAGATATCTTGTCAATTTCTGGTGGTGGTGGGTCGGGGCGGGGTGGTTAACAGGGTGGCAGCTGCCATTGGAAAATGATATCTTGCCACCCATATTTTAGGCTAGTTCATTCATTTTTGTACATTTTGTACAGCATTGAAAGTCAAGTTTTTCTCCACCTAATCTCTAATCCAACTGGTGTATTTAGCCATGCCCCTCTGTAATTGTTTCCTATCATCCAGAATGGGACTTTTTACCAGCATAGACAGAAACACTAGCCTGGCTCCCAGGGCTGTCAGAAGTATAAAAACTGTGAGGGGGACACTTCCCCACAGGAAACAATTAGTTTAGTTATTAGTTTTAGTATTTATTTTATTCAGTCATGAAAGTAATTTGTGTAGACAGAAGCATCCTGCATATATATATATATATATATATATATATATATATATATATATATATAT
>SSNR01000699.1:145522-164480 GCA_006937965.1 Callopanchax toddi | reverse complement strand
ATCAGGTCTGGTAGTGATCAGGTCTAGTAGTGATCAGGTCTAGTAGTGATCAGGTCTGGTAGTGATCAGGTCTAGTAGTGATCAGGTCTGGTAGTGATCAGGTCTGGTAGTGATCAGTTCTAGTAGTGATCAGGTCTGGTAGAGATCAGGTCTAGTAGTGATCAGGTCTGGTAGAGATCAGGTCTGGTAGAGATCAGGTCTGGTAGAGATCAGGTCTAGTAGAGATCAGGTCTAGTAGTGATCAGTTCTAGTAGTGATCAGGTCTGGTAGTGATCAGGTCTAGTAGTGATCAGGTCTAGTAGAGATCAGGTCTGGTAGAGATCAGGTCTGGTAGAGATCAGGTCTGGTAGAGATCAGGTCTGGTAGAGATCAGGTCTAGTAGTGATCAGGTCTAGTAGTGATCAGGTCTGGTAGTGATCAGGTCTAGTAGTGATCAGGTCTAGTAGTGATCAGGTCTAGTAGTGATCAGGTCTGGTAGTGATCAGTTCTAGTAGTGATCAGGTCTGGTAGTGATCAGGTCTAGTAGTGATCAGGTCTAGTAGTGATCAGGTCTGGTAGAGATCAGGTCTGGTAGAGATCAGGTCTGGTAGTGATCAGGCTGGTAGTGATCAGGTCTGATAGAAATCAGGTCTAGTAGTGATCAGTTCTAGTAGTGATCAGTTCTAGTAGAGATCAGGTCTAGTAGTGATCAGGTCTGGTAGTGATCAGGTCTGGTAGAGATCAGGTCTGGTAGTGATCAGGTCTGGTAGTGATCAGGTCTGATAGAAATCAGGTCTAGTAGAGATCAGGTCTAGTAGTGATCAGTTCTAGTAGTGATCAGGTCTAGTAGTGATCAGTTCTAGTAGTGATCAGGTCTAGTAGTGATCAGTTCTAGTAGTGATCAGTTCTAGTAGTGATCAGGTCTGGTAGTGATCAGTTCTAGTAGTGATCAGGTCTGGTAGTGATCAGGTCTGGAAGAGATCAGGTCTAGTAGTGATCAGGTCCGGTAGTGATCAGGTCCGGTAGAGATCAGGTCTGGTAGAGATCGGGTCTGGTAGTGATCAGGTCTGGTAGAGATCGGGTCTGGTAGTGATCAGGTCTGGTAGAGATCAGGTCTAGTAGAGATCAGGTCTGGTAGAGATCAGGTCTGGTAGAGATCAGGTCTAGTAGTGATCAGGTCTGGTAGAGATCAGGTCTGGTAGAGATCAGGTCTGGTAGAGATCAGGTCTAGTAGAGATCAGGTCTAGTAGAAATCAGGTCTGGTAGAGATCAGGTCTAATAGTGATCAGGTCTGGTAGTGATCAGGTCTGGTAGAGATCGGGTCTGGTAGTGATCAGGTCTGGTAGAGATCAGGTCTAGTAGAAATCAGGTCTGGTAGTGATCAGGTCTAGTAGTGATCAGGTCTAGTAGTGATCAGGTCTGGTAGTGATCAGTTCTAGTAGTGATCAGGTCTGGTAGAGATCAGGTCTAGTAGTGATCAGGTCTAGTAGTGATCAGTTCTAGTAGTGATCAGGTCTGGTAGTGATCAGTTCTAGTAGTGATCAGGTCTAGTAGAGATCAGGTCTGGTATAGATCAGTTCTAGTAGTGATCAGGTCTGGTAGTGATCAGGTCTAGTAGTGATCAGGTCTAGTAGAGATCAGGTCTGGTATAGATCAGGTCTAGTAGTGATCAGGTCTGATAGAAATCAGGTCTAGTAGAGATCAGGTCTAGTAGTGATCAGTTCTAGTAGTGATCAGGTCTGGTAGTGATCAGGTCTAGTAGTGATCAGGTCTAGTAGTGATCAGGTCTGGTAGAGATCAGGTCTGGTAGAGATCAGGTCTGGTAGAGATCAGGTCTAGTAGTGATCAGGTCTAGTAGTGATCAGTTCTAGTAGTGATCAGGTCTGGTAGTGATCAGTCTAGTAGTGATCAGGTCTAGTAGAGATCAGGTCTGGTAGAGATCAGTTCTAGTAGTGATCAGGTCTGGTAGAGATCGGGTCTAGTAGTGATCAGGTCTAGTAGTGATAAGTCTAGTAGTGATCAGGTCTGGTAGTTATCCGGTCTGGTAGAGATCAGGTCTGGTAGAGATCAGGTCTGGTAGAGATCAGGTCTGGTAGAGATCAGGTCTGGTAGAGATCAGGTCTGGTAGTGATCAGGTCTAGTAGTGATCAGGTCTAGTAGTGATCAGGTCTGGTAGTGATCAGGTCTAGTAGTGATCAGGTCTAGTAGTGATCAGGTCTGGTAGTGATCAGGTCTGGTAGAGATCAGGTCTGGTAGAGATCAGGTCTGGTAGAGATCAGGTCTAGTAGTGATCAGGTCTGATAGAAATCGGGTCTAGTAGAGATCAGGTCTAGTAGTGATCAGGTCTAGTAGTGATCAGGTCTGGTAGTGATCAGGTCTAGTAGTGATCAGGTCTGGTAGAGATCAGGTCTGGTAGAGATCAGGTCTGGTAGAGATCAGGTCTGGTAGAGATCAGGTCTGGTAGAGATCAGGTCTGGTAGAGATCAGGTCTGGTAGTGATCAGGTCTAGTAGTGATCAGGTCTAGTAGTGATCAGGTCTAGTAGAGATCAGGTCTAGTAGAGATCAGGTCTGGTCTAATGCTAAATGAATTAGCTGATCTGAAATGTCAGTGAGTAAAACCCAAACCAGAGGAAGTCTTGAGGGCTGCAGATCCTTTTCCTCAGTGATGTTTAAAACAGTCTCCATAAAGTCTGTATGGTTTTCTCTTGTTATCTACACACAGCAGCTCCTGTGACTGTTTGTAAAGCGAGTTCCTGTTCTGGTCCAACCAGCTGGATGGATATGATTCTTTATCAGGAGGAAGCACCACCCCACGGCGACATTTATGGAGCTATTTAGGGCAGGATGCGAGGCCTGCTCTTAAAGCTGACAGCTGAAGAAGGTCACTGAAGGTCAAGTCGCTCCATTGTCACTGGACAGCAGAGATACGTGTCCCTAATTAACATAAAGACACTCAGGACAGCAGTGAGGGCATTCTAATAGTCTCAGGTCAGAGGAAGCTGGAACCACTGATGATGTCCTCTAAGAGGGACTCCCCAACACGGACTTCAGGTTCTCCACAGCTGGAGGCTGTCCTACTAGTGACCTGGGTCTGACCTGGACTAGAACAGCTGAGTGCTGAGGAGAGCTGGTCAGAGCTTAGTGACCTTCAGAAAGGAACCTCCTACTCAATCCATCATCCATCCATCCATCATCCATCCATCATCCATCATCCATCCATCATCCATCATCCATCCATCCATCCATCCATCATCCATCCATCCATCCATCATCCATCATCCATCATCCACCATCCATCATTCATCCATCATCCATCCATCATTCATCCATCCATCATCCATCATCCATCCATCATCATCCATCCATCATCCATCCATCCATCATCCATCATCCATCCATCATCCATCATCCATCCATCATCCATCCATCATCCATCATCCATCCATCATCATCCATCCATCATCCATCCATCCATCATCCATCATCCATCCATCATCCATCATCCATCCATCATCCATCATCCATCCATCATCCATCCATCCATCATTCATCCATCCATCCATCCATCCATCCACCATCCATCATCCATCATCCATCCATCATCCATCCATCATCCATCATCCATCCATCATCCACCATCATCCATCCATCATCCATCATCCATCCATCATCCATCATCCATCCATCATCCATCATCCATCCATCATCCACCATCCATCATCCATCATCCATCATCCATCCATCATCCATCCATCATCCATCTTCCATCATCCATCCATCATCCATCCATCATCCATCCATTATCCATCATCCATCATCCATCCATCATCCATCATCCATCATCCATCCATCCATCATCCATCATCCATCATCCATCATCCATCTCATCCATCCATCATTCATCCATCATCCATCCATCATCCATCCATCATTCATCCATCCATCATCTTCCATCATCCATCCATCCATCATTCATCCATCCTCCATCCATCCATCATCCATCATCCATCATCCATCCATCATTCATCCATCATCCATCCATCATCCATCCATCATTCATCCATCCATCATTCTTCCATCATCCATCCATCCATCATTCATCCATCCATCATTCATCCATCATTCATCCATCCATCCATCATCATCCATCCATCGTCCATCTTCCATCCATCCATCATCCATCCATCATCCATCCATCATCCATCCATCATCCATCCATCATCCATCCATCATCCATCTTCCATCCATCAATCATCCATCCATCATCCATCTTCCATCATCCATCATCCATCCATCATCCATCATCCATCCATCATCCATCATCCATCCATCATCCACCATCCATCATCCATCATCCATCCATCATCCATCATCCATCCATCATCCATCATCCATCCATCAATCATCCATCAATCATCCATCATCCATCCATCAATCATCCATCATCCATCCATCATCCACCATCCATCATCCATCATCCATCCATCATCCATCATCCATCCATCATCATCCATCAATCATCCATCATCCATCCATCAATCATCCATCATCCATCCATCATCCATCCATCATCCATCATCCATCCATCATCCATCCATCATCCATCATCCATCCATCATCCATCATCCATCATCCATCATTCATCCATCCATCCATCATTCTTCCATCATCCATCCATCCATCATTCATCCATCCATCATTCATCCATCATCCATCCATCATCCATCCATCATTCATCCATCATCCATCCATCATCCATCCATCATTCATCCATCCATCATTCTTCCATCATCCATCCATCCATCATTCATCCATCATCCATCATCCATCCATCATCCACCATCCATCATCCATCATCCATCCATCATCCATCATCCATCCATCATCCATCCATCATCCATCCATCATCCATCCATCAATCATCCATCATCCATCATCCATCCATCATCCATCATCCATCCATTATCCATCATCCATCCATCATCCATCCATCATCCATCCATCATCCATCCATCATCCATCCATCATCCATCCATCATCCATCCATCCATCCATCATCCATCCATCATCCATCATCCATCCATCATCCATCCATCATCCATCCATCATCCATCATCCATCCATCATCCATCATCCATCCATCATCCACCATCCATCATCCATCCATCCTCCATCCATCATCCATCCACCATTCATCCATCATCCATCCATCATCCATCCATCATTCATCCATCCATCATTCTTCCATCATCCATCCATCCATCATTCATCCATCCATCATTCATCCATCATTCATCCACCATCCATCATCATCCATCATCCATCATCCATCATCCATCATCCATCCATCATCCATCATCCATCCATCATCCACCATCCATCATCCATCATCCATCCATCATCCATCCTCCATCCATTATCCATCATCCATCCATCATCCATCATCCATCCATCCTCCATCATCCATCATCCATCCATCATCCAGCCATCCTCCATCCATCATCCATCCATCATCCATCCATCATCCATCTTCCATCCATCCATCATCCATCCATCATCCATCCATTATCCATCATCCATCCATCATCTATCATCCATCCATCATCCATCATCCATCCATTATCCATCATCCTCCATCATCCATCATCCATCCATCATCCATCCATCATCCATCCATCATCCATCCACCATCCATCCATCATCCATCCTTCATCCATCCATCATCCCTCCATCATCCATCATCCATCCATCATCCACCATCCATCATCCATCATCCATCCATCATCCATCATCCATCCATCATCCATCATCATCCATCCATCCTCCATCCATCATCCATCCATCATCCATCTTCCATCCATCCACCAGCCATCATCCATCCATCATCCATCATCCATCCATCATCCATCCTCCATCCATCATCCATCCATCATCCATCCATCATCCATCCATCAATCATTCTTCCATCATCCATCCATCCATCATTCATCCATCCATCATTCATCCATCATTCATCCATCCATCCATCATCATCCATCCATCGTCCATCTTCCATCCATCCATCATCCATCCATCATCCATCCATCATCCATCCATCATCCATCCATCATCATCCATCATCCATCTACCATCCATCTACCATCCATCCATCATCCATCTTCCATCCATCAATCATCCATCCATCATCCATCCATCATCCATCCATCATCCATCCATCATTCATCCATCCATCATTCTTCCATCATCCATCCATCCATCATTCATCCATCCATCATTCATCCATCATTCATCCATCCATCCATCATCATCCATCCATCGTCCATCATCCATCATCCATCCATCATCATCCATCCATCATCCATCATGATCCATCCATCGTCCATCATCCATCATCCATCCATCATCCTTCATCCATCCATCATTAGTCCTGTACCTGAACACTCCTCTTGGCCCTCAGGAGGCTCCTGATTGGTGCTTAGATCTGGGGGTCCTGATGCCATGGCAGCACTGTCACTGCTGAGAGAGAAATACAGAAGGACAGCTGATCATCATCAACTCTTCATTATGATGAACTGATGAGTTTAAAGAAAGGTCAGATAGAATGTTAATACGTGTTCTAGACTTCTCTTTAGCTGACAGTGAAGGTCATGGTAACAGAGTTTATTTGGTCAGTCATGAGTCACAACTGTTAACATGACTGCTCAGAGTCAGGAATCAAAGAGCTCATTTCCACTACACTGGTGCTCGGCCAGTGCTGAACTGGGAACCACCAAGAACCGGAACGCATTCTCAGTAGACAGGAGCTCAGTGGGACAAGTCCCGCCCACTAAACGTAGACAAACATGGCCGACCTCAGTGTGTGCGTGCTGGTCACTCTGCTAACTTTGACAATGTATTTTAGTAAAAGCGCTTTTATTTCGTCCACGTTACCGGGCTATGACTCCGCCCACTGCTCGTCACATCACGGGTCCTCGCGACTGGACCAGCAAAGTTTAGGGGTGGGTTCAGTGCACGAGCACTGGCACCAGTTCATTCCTGTTTAAGAGCGCTCCACGAACGGGCAGAGGAACCAGGGCGGTGGAAAAGGCCCAATAGAGTGATTAGGCCTTAGGGGAGTATCAATGGTCAGACTCAGTTACTTTGATCATGATACAATCAACAGAAACAACCATAAGATGTGACAGAATAAGAATTTAATATTCAACTTTAATGTGAAACATTAAATCACCAAATAATGACACCGCACTTCCTGTTTGATCAGTCAGTCAGTCAGGAGGAGGGAACATGGCCAGACAGCGCTACGGAGGCCCAGAGGTCCAAACACAGTAGCTGTGGTGATGCTTGAAAACAGAAGCAGGTAGAATCATTCAGCAGAGTGTCGGGTCAGAATAACTGACACTACCGTATGATGGAGATGAAATGCACCAAGGCATAACCACAAACAGCCAGTCTTTGTTTTCATGACCGTTTCAAGCTGAAATGTAGAAACAGATCAAAGAACTGCACAGCCCAGTGAACAGCAGCAGAAACACACCAACACACTCCCTTTAGGGTCCACCAGTGTGCTCCCAGAGGTTTATGGAGCTCACCAGCAACCTGCGGGTCACGCTCAGACTCAGGATGACGTCTGAAGGTCACATCCTGCTCTGGCTGTGACGCAGAACAAAGATCTATGTCCAGATATGTTTAGTTCTAGGCTGCACCGACTGCAGTTTTCTGGCCGATCACCGATCTTTAGACAACCTTTCCTGCCGATCTCGATTTTTTTTGCTGATCCCGTATTTTTCATAACTAGAAGCCAATTACTTTAATGTTTCCATTTTTATTGAGTAAATTGAATGAATACTCACAAAACATGAGGTAGTCCTCTCATATAAAAATTATATATATATATATATATATATATAAAATATAAACAATTAATTAATAAAGCCAATAAAAAAGGTGCCTCTTAAAAATAAAACCAGAGATGTGAACCATTACCAAAGCCCTTTTCTCAGGTCCTCCTTTAATTAATAGAACTTTCTGCCTGTAATTTTACTAAAACACTTGTTAAATCTACTCTAATAAACACTTCAGCATTAACTCTGTGCAGTGTGTAAATAACTCCAACATAGTGTCTCTATACTGACTAACAGAGCAGAAATCATCCAGATTCACTTAATGCTGCTCATCTCTTCACCTTACAGGTTTTCTAACTGTGGCTGCGTGCCACCTGACTACTCGGCTCCCGTAGATTTTACTGATGGTGCATTTAATGCGCCTCGTAAAAACGAGGACATAGCAGATAAACTATGGGATAATCTACCGATTAAACGCGGAGTCGTTGCTGTTTGATCGCGGCCACGGGACAGTTCTCCCCCCGCCCCTCTAATGAGAGACACGCTGGAAAGACACGTTCTGCATTTAGCCTCAAGTTGTGTCCGATGCACGCTGAAGCTACCGCCACCGACGACGCTGTCCGCTCTCAGATCAGTGAGCTCCGTTTTTGCTTTTTCTGTCATACGGACTGCAACTATAGAGAAAGAGACGAGTGCAGAGCTGAACCAGCTCACTTTGTTGTAGTTTAAAGCGTTAGCAGCCGCGCTAGCAGCTGTTAGCTTTCGTCTCGGGTACAACTTCTCTGAGGTTTAGCCTGGCGGGGTCCAATGAAAGACTGGCGGGCCGCCAGGCTTATAAAGCGCTGGGGGAAACCCTGAGTGTAGCACGGACGTGATGTAGCACGGAAGGGAGGGAGGCAGTCTGCACCTCCCGGGAACAGGAGGAAAAAGATGATTTAAAAGTCTATAACAAGATCGAGGATCGGATGGGAATATGGTCGATTTACGATCCCTTCAAATTAACGTGATCGAGGCCTAAATAGGGGTGCACCGATCAATTGGTGCGCCCCTATTTAGTTGAGTCCTGTTGATCCTCTCACTCCACCAGGCCGGAGCTTAAAGCTAAGAGTGAGCGTAGCAAGTCCTGATCCTGGTCTCAGATCTAATGAGGTGTGTGTTGAGCCAAATCCTGACAGGAGTCTGGAAGCTGGTGCTGTTCTCAGAGTTCATCAGGATGCAGCCACGTTCACAGAATCAGAAGCAAATGCTGGGTCACCCGTCAGCTCTCACCAGGAAACGAATGGTCGGGATTTTTAAACGTGTTTTCATCATTTTACAAAGAATTTCTTCCATAAAGAGAGAAATAAAATAAACTGGAGGAACAGGAGATGAAGCTTTCATTAAAGGGGTCCAGGCAGAGGATGCACGTAGAAATCTGACCTGTTGTTGTTCTTAATGATAATAATTATTGTTATTATTATTGCTAACAATGTGATCTAACGTATTAGCATCAACGTCCCTGAGCTGTAAAATGTTCCCATGAAGTCACAGTGACTGATCCCTCTCTAGTGAAAAGTAGAAAACCTGATTCTCATTTCTCTTCTTCTTCTGAGGCTTCTGGCGTTTTCTTCCTGATGATGTCATTTTGACCATATATGGCAAATGGTAGGAAATCCCTGCTTTTTTCAATAGCGAGCAGCTAAAACTAACATAATGTGATGTCTTGTTTATGAATGAGCACATTCAAGGTGAGTATTCTATGAGACATGTTCCTGTCACATAATAATGAGAATGTCCCACATTTCTGTAGCACTGCTCTATGTTATGGACTACACAAAGTGCTTTAACCATTCACCCATTCACAGAAATAAGATCATAAATAAATAAATGAATGTAGCTGCTAATCCTTCACCTTCACCTGGCTGCAATTATTAAATCATAGATAATCCAGTTTTCATGAATTAGTGTGTTTTCAGAGCACATAATGAATCTGCATCAGAGCAAACAGTTTGACATTTTAGGGAATAAAATGACCAAATCATTCTTTTATTGATGGTTTAAATGATAACAAATGTAAAATGATAGTTTATAAAATTGTTACAGCTTGTATTTTCATGAAAACATAAATGAATAAAGGGACTGATCTTTAAACGTGCATCATGAATCCTAACCTGTCATAAAGCACCTCCACAATCAGAGGAAAGTCGAAGGACCAAAACTTCCATAATGATCCACCAATGAGAGGAGAGATGGGCGGGGCTTAGAGAAGCCCTGCTCCCCAACGGCCCCGCCCATTTGAAAGTAAAGTTTACCTTCAGGAGGTTGGATGAAGAACAACAGCTGACCTTAAAGTCAGGGTCAGTCTGACCAATCAGAGCTCTGACCTTTGACCTGTTACTGAGATGATTCAGAGAGGAGAGGGGGGATCTTTAAGAACCTTTCCTAAATTCAAACCTCAGCAGCTGCTGAGCTTCTGACTTCATGACAACAATGTGAAGGAGTTCATTCCTCTGTAAACACGACGCTACAGGCTCCGCCTCCATTAGGGAGCATCTGAGAGCTTCTCGTCCACGGTGTTGACTGTAAGTTGTGTCAAATAGAAACAGGAGGAACATTCCAGAGGGGCTGTTGACAGGATAAAGGCTTTTCATCACTTCTACCATGAAGCAGTCAGATCAGCTGCAGGTTTAGCGTCTGAATCTCAGCAGAGCCATGAGATCTTCCTGTGCTAACGTCACCTTCACTGGTGTCAAGTGCTTACTAGCTTACTTTGGCAAGAGTTCTTATAATTACATTTGTAAAACTTGCCATTAGAAACAGGATCAGCCCACAGTTACCATCACTGGGAAAATGTCCAGCCTGGTCCATATCCAGACCCTGAGCAGGCGCCATCAGCGTGAGTGGGTCGGCGCGGGCGAGGGGGCATGTCTGGGAGCTCGGGCCGCAGCGTGCATCCCATCACTCCAGAAACGCCTCCTTCCCCTGGACACAGGGCCGTGCACAGCAGCACCTGGTCCGCTGGGCTGCACGGATTATTGGTGGGGATGCAGCGCTATTTCTGCTCCCTCTGATCGATTTACTGGTGGAAACACGTCGCTTTGATTATCTGACAAACAGCAACAGACGGGAGAGGGAAGTGGACATCACTGAGACCCTAGAGGTCCGACTGAAGCCATGGCTCTCATCAATACTCTGGAACTGCCTAGACTTTGTCTCATGTTATACTTTTACTGCACTTTTTAAACGGAGTGAATGTTTGTCATTGTTCTATTTGTGTAAATGTGATGTTTTCTGTCTTAATGAGGAGGGAAGGCTCCACATTTGTCCTGCAGCTAAACTGACCGTCCTCTGTTTTAGACACTGACATGTTTCTGTTCTCATGGTGGAGGGTCATTAGAGGGTCAGGGCTCAATGTCACGTGACTGACCTGTGCCCTCGTCCGAAGCTGGCTCCCAGTGGTGCCATCCTCCTCTTCATCTGAGAGGATGAAAATCAGAAAAGAGACAGACAGAAGGATGGAGTCACAGAGAAAAGATTCAGATGTGAAGAGAAGCAATCAAATCAAGAAGGGAGCGAGGGAAAGGACAAACCGAAGACAGGGGGAAAGAAAAGGTCAGAGAACGGGTTGTGGGAGAGCTCTTTGGAAGGAGGGAAGAATCTGTTAGATAAACAGAAGAATATTTGGACAGAGAGAGAAGAGACAACAGACTTTACAGTAAACACAGAGTCCTTCCAGGGGGACGAGCAGGGACGTCTCCAGGGTCAGTGAAACGTTAGTTCACCATAGTACAGATACTTATACTTCCCTCTAACAGCTTCATCAGTTCAATGAACCACAGGGGATGTTCCTCAGTTTCACACGAAACAGAAAATCACACTTTGAGAGGAAATGTATCTCTTCTAGACTGGACACCAGTCCAGGGACACGGACTGGTAGACACATGGTGGGTCAGGGATTCAACCACATGGACAGCCTCTCTAGAACCACGGTCGCATAAAGTTGCTTCACATTTCTCACACTTTGACTCTGAATGACGTACAGAACCACTCTGGGTCTACTTCCTGCAACGCGTTCAGAAATCAAGCAACACCAGACTGAGGCTCTGTAGCTCGCGTAGAGAAAACAGAGAAACCTGGCAGAGACCTGCTGGAGACTCCCTCGGTCTCGGCCCACTGAGATACCAGCTGGTTTACCCAAATATCCACAGAGTCCTGTCTACTCCCACTGTTCAATAGTGAATTCATCGTCTGCCCTTTATGGGAGCTGCCATCTTACTGGTTTCTGAGTCTGAGCCCTCAGGATCATAGATATCATATATAAAGGCTAGATACCTTACCCGCGCTGTTTGTCAATGGACCCTGACGTAGCTACGCCGGCAGCCATCTTGTGACAGTGAGCGGCCCCCTTTCATAACACTGGTGTCAATGGAGCATGTTAAATACCTCTAACTTGATCAATTTATAATCGATTTTCAAACGGTTTGCATTTTTATAAACGTCAGAGCCGTGGCTGTGAACATATATCAAAATATAACGATAATGGTCGGGAAATTCATAAATTGTAAAAGTATCATATCTCAAGTCTATACATAATAAGGATTGTAAGAAAGTAACCCGTTTGTAAATCCGTTCAGTTTTCATCCAGTTCAGAGTGTTTAGTTCAGCTGATCGCTCTCCTTCCATCTGCTGCCACAGAGAGCAGAACGTCAGCTCGCTGCCCCAAGATGGCCGCCGTGTAGCTACGCTGTTGAACCCCAGATGATCCATCTAGCCTTTATATATCTATGGTGCTGCTAACCAGGGCCGGGGTTAGGGGGTGACTACTGGGCTCAAGCCCTGGATGTTTTATTTTTTTACATTTTTAAAATTTTTTATTTATTTTTTAACAACAAAACTTTGTCACATCCTGTGCCCCCTGTCGCCATCTAGTGTTCTCCTAGTGTCTTGTCTTGTGCTTTGTCCAACCCTCTGCCTTCTTTGTCTCCAACAGGTGTATCCTATTGTAATCCAGCCACCTGTGCCTCGTCTTGTCATCACCTCCCTCTGTGTATATAAGCGTGCCTGTTTCGTCTGTGTTTGTCAGTTCCTAGTTGTTAGTTCAGAGTCGTGTCTTCGTGTTCCCGTTTGGAATCAATTGAACTTTGGCTTTACATCTGCGCCTGGGTCCTCTCTACCGCACCAGATCATGACAAACTTTGCAATTACAAATTCTCGTAGAGAAAAATACAATACAAAGAACCAAGGATTGCTAACAGCCCCGGATGTTTTACGACAAGCCCCGAATCTGATTTTTACTTTTGATGAAGAGAAAAACTCTCAGCAGTAACCTGCAGTACCGAAGTCGAACAGAGGGGGCAAAGTGGCCTGCATACAACCTTCTTGACTCCCCAGAAGAAGAATCACCTCTGCAGCCTGGTAAACACAAGACTGATGTAACCTGATGATATCAGGGCGTTTTTAGACTAACAGTACCGTGACAGAATGACAACAACACCAGCTGATGAAGCAGTGAGGATTCAGGTTTGTGAATCTTATTAAAGTGTTGAATGTTACTCTGCTGGTTTGCTAAATGTTAGCTTACTGTCAGTACAGTTGTGATAAAGAGAGTGAATGATAGTCGTGAGATGGGACGAATCCATGAGCTTGGATAAGAAATTTAAGAAATAATTAACAGAGAGGCTGATGCTCTGGATAATAACACGTTAAAAATAAAATAAATAAGACTTTTACATTGATTTTTTTCCACAGTGTTTTTACAGCATGCACTGTTCTAGTGTTTATTAACTTCACATGCTAATCCTGCTGCAGCGTCACCTTGTTCCTGCTGTTAACACGCTCAAGCGCATCATTAGCTTTATTTGGAAGTAACTGTGTGTGTGTGTGTGTGTGTGTGTGTGTGTGTGTGTGTGTGTGTGTGTGTGTGTGTGTGTGTGTGTGTGTGTGTGTGTTTACTGTATGTGGGTGCTAACGATGTTATTTCAACCCTCTAATAAAAGAAAACCCCTACTGGTCTGAATACCTCAAAGGACTAATCCAAGCTTATGTAATGTGAGAGACACACACACACACACACACACACACACCTCGACTAAAGTAAGGGGCGGGAGGTGAACACGACCGGAGGGTTAATTAAACAGTATCAAAATGTTTCACAACTGAGCCAAGTGTCCTTATTTTCAAAAATCTACGTAAATATGGTCACCTAGCATTGACCTGAGGAGTTCACTGCTGTAAACAAACTGTCTCCATTCTAAAAGGATGGATCTAAAAGAGATCTACAGATTCCAACAACAGACCCTCTGGGACCTGAATAACCAGTCTGTGTTCACCTCGACTAGCCAGAAACAGCCACACTCAGCGCTAACAGGTAGGCTAACACCAGTTAGCCTCCATGGTCAACGCTAACAGGTAGGCTAACACCAGTTAGCCTCCATGGTCAAGAAAATAAGTCACACAGGTAAGCTATCCGTTACTTTATCTGGTATCTATGCAGCAGTAAAACAGTTATAGTTTTGTATATTTTTCTGTAGATTATTGAATCAAACAGTGAGAGAGCTAACTTCACTTAGAATTAGGGCTGTAAGAAAAACATCGATGCAATATCGCAATATTTTGTTTCACAATATTATATCAATTTTCTTAAAGCACAATATCAATTTGTTAATAACAATTTTCATGCATAAATTAACAGTAATTTCTGTTGCATTTCAACCTCCGATCGCTTGTTGGCTGCAGTCATTAGTTCTCACCTCCATTTCCATGGGACATCGAGATCTGGCCATAGTAACGGTGAGCTAACTTCTCTCTGATGAATGAAGCAGCGAGGACACAGCAGCTTTCAGAGCTGATGTGTGACACATGTTGGTGTCAAAACAAAGAAATGTAGTAAAGACTGTAACAGGAGTTATGCAGTCTGTAAAATCTACTACAGTCAAATACTCAGGCCCAACTTGACTAATCTGTGAGCACATGTGGCTAGTTACCATGACGACGTAGCATTAAAGGCTCATTTTATCATAAAGCGAATTGATTCAGCTCAGCGGAACTGAAGAGGCTAACTTTTCTGTTCAGTCAGCTTTCTATCAATTAAATTCATATAGATTGCAATATATCGTGTTTTTTTTGTAGTATCGTGATATAACAAATCGTTGCTCCTGTATCATGACGCATATCATATTGCCAGATTCTTGTCAATACACCCCCCCACTTAGAATAGCACACCTACGTATTGTACGCTGTTGCAGAAATAGTGTCTCTAGATGTGGTGTTGTCACTGTTATGTTTGAACACAAAAATCAAATAACTAGGTGACTAAAAACAGTAAATAGACCACTCTAGGTTGTGAAGACGTTTAAAATCCACACCATTAGTTCACCGCCAGCGTTTAGATGGGTTTGCTGGCAGTGTTAATTTCGTAGACGAAATATTTTCGTTATTTATTTCGTCACAAATATATTTTACTGAACGAAAACTAAACGAATTTCAAAAATATAAAACGGAAAAAGATGAAGACGAAGATTAAGTCAGCAGACGTCGTCAGGAACGAAAGACGAGACGAGAATTGACAGTGACGAAATCCAATCAGAAAACGGGAAGAATTTGACGAACATACCAAAGAACCAATCAGCAATCGGAGCAGGCGGGACTAGAGAAGGGATCCAATCAGCAAACGTAACAGGCGGAAGTAGATGAGAAAGGAACCAATCAGAGTCCGCCTTGTCGAGACGCGCCGGAGTTTGTAAACATCAGAGCAGACTCCGACAGGAACAGACTTTATTAAAAGTGGGTCAGGTGAACAGAACGGAGGCGGAGTTACGACGCTGATTTAAGATAATAGTGATGAATGCAGCAGAGTCATCAAACAGCTGTCAGAGAGACAGGAAACATGGAGTTATGGAGAGAAATAAACATGGAGTTATGGAGAGAAATGACCGAAGACGGAGCGTTGTGGAGATCACGTTCTGTGGGAGGAGACGGACCGCAGCGTGAGAACAGCTGATCAGACTCTGTGAGGTAAAGCCTCACGCAGAGTTCTGATCTGACGTCACGAGCAAAGTTCTGACAGTTTGATTATTATGGGATTTATTTACTCAGGATCTCTAGTGTCATCCTGACAGAACTCAACACACACTAGAATATGAATTACAGATCTTTGTGATTGAATTAATAAGAAAATATTAAAGGTCTCTAAATAAGATAATATTTAAACTACTTCCTCACATTTTCAACAAAAATAGTTTATTTTAAAAGTGAATTTAGTTTTTTTCTGAAGATTAGTGTTGGAAAGGGGGGGTCTTATAGTTGGGGTCATTAACAATATTGGGAACGTTGATAAAGGACCCATTTGTTTATATAATACTTAATAATGCACTAATGTTAATAAAAGTAAAGTGTTACCCCAATTCATTTAAAGAAATGTAAAATAAACGCACCAGAGGAAAATATATTAATATTAGTGAAATATGCCTATTTTAAATTTAGTCGACTAAAACTAGACTAAATCTAGACTAAAACTAGACTAAAACAAAAACTAGACTAAAACTAGACTAAAACTAAAACTAGACTAAATCTAGACTAAAACTAGACTAAAACAAAAACTAGACTAAATCTAGACTAAAACTAGACTAAAACAAAAACTAGACTAAAACTAAAACTAGACTAAAACTAGACTAAAACTAGACTAAAACTAAAACTAGACTAAAACTAGACTAAAACTAGACTAAAACTAAAACTAGACTAAATCTAGACTAAAACTAGACTAAAACTAGACTAAAACTAGACTAAAACTAAAACTAGACTAAATCTAGACTAAAACTAAAACTAGACTAAATCTAGACTAAAACAAAAACTAGACTAAAACTAGACTAAAACAAAAACTAGACTAAAACAAAAACTAGACTAAAACAAAAACTAGACTAAAACAAAAACTAGACTAAAACAAAAACTAGACTAAAACAAAAACTAGACTAAAATGAAAAAGAATTTTAGCCAAAAGACTAAGACTAAATAAAAATTTCAGGCCAAAGTTAAGACTGTTTGCCGGTTTCTGGGCTAAAACTCCGTCTGGAACATGGAGGTTGAAATCGTAGCAGCTCTCATCTGTTTGATATTAGTTGATCTCACTGGAGAACATTCTGACTGACTAGCAGGTTCAGACTCTACATCCAGCTGTGGAATACAACTAATTGGTTCAGTGGAGCTTTTACCACTCATCATAAACAGGACATTTACCTCTGGACAGTATCTTTAGAAACCATGGCTCTTACTCTCCCTCTACACGTTAAAACAGCTTCATGAGAACCCATCTGCATTTCTCCAGGAGGTCACACTGAGCCAGACGACCATAAAAGGATGAGTTCTATAAAGAATGTGTTCTGATAACAGCTCCTCCAAACAACACCGCTTCATTTTCTCCTCCCTCCTTCATCTCTCTCTCTTTATCTCACCATTCCCCTCTCCTGTCCAGCTGTGCATTAATAACTTCTTAGAATCATGTAATCTCCACTTCATCCCTATCTGATGCACATGGATGTCACCTGAGGAAAGTCACTGTGGAGGAACTCCTGAGCTTTAACCTTCTGTTGTAGGGGAGCAGCATCTGTTCTTCAGGCATATCAGTTTCCTTCATTCACTTATTCATTCATTCATTCATCCATCCATATATATTACAGTCCCCCTCAGTGTCAGCTGGGTCAATACCCTGTGTGTAAAGTGGTGAATATGTTGTGCCTCAGCGTACAGATGCATCATATCTTCATCCCCTTTTGAGTGGGATCAAATCAAAGTGAGTTTTAAAAATGCAGTTGTGGATTTGATCCTTCCTGATTGGTTGACTGGACCCCTTGATGTGGATTTCTTCACAGCATCTCAAACAAGCTGCAAAACAGCATTAACACTGGAGGATGTAGTTCCTGCATTTATGACAAAGGATGAGTACCACGAAGTCTAGACCGTGACCAGACGGACTACTGTGAGTGGAGAAGGTCTGTGAGGGTCTAACTGAAGACAACAATCAAGGAGCACGGGAGAAAAGAGGTCCAAAGTTCAATGAGGTCATGGAGAAACACCTCTGAGTCAGTCACCTGCAGAGAAGATGGAGCTCAATCAACCACCTATCCAGTGAAATCAGGTTAAACAAAACCCAAAACCACCTTAGAGAAAATTAGATTACACCATGGATTGGTGAAGACTTAAGCTGACGCTTTCAGGAAATACTTAAAACGTCTGCAGGCTAAAGCAAGAATATCTTCAGGGAATGGTTTCACAAGGATAAGGAAAAAGCTGATGGTGAAATCAGTCCCACCTGAGAGATCTAGAGATGGTAAATGGTGTGTCCTGATGCAGATCTCTAAATCCTCAGCACTGTATTCAGGTAAAGGTCCTGTATTTATAGAGTGCTTTCTAGAGCTCTCCACTCCCCAAAGCTCTGTACAACACAACAGTCATTTACCCATTCACACACCGGTGGTGATCAGCTACATCGTAGCCTAACCCTCTGGTTAGCAAACCAGCGAAGTGAGTAGGACTTGATCCCATCTAACTGAAGGATATAGATCATCAGTTCCCACAGTGCAGGACTACCAACACTAGTGAACAAGAGGAATACTATACAGAAAAGTCAAACTACTGTAAGTGACATGAAGCTGGATTAACAGGACTCAAATCAGAATCTGTGGACCAACCAGAGATCTGTGTGGACCAACCAGAGATCTGTGTGGACCAACCAGAGATCTGTGTGGACCAACCAGAGATCTGTGTATGGACCAACCAGGGATCTGTGTGGACCAACCAGAGATCTCTGTATGGACCAACCAGAGATCTGTGTGGACCAACCAGGGATCTGTGTGTGGACCAACCAGGGATCTGTGTGGACCAACCAGGGATCTGTGTGGACCAACCAGGGATCTGTGTGGACCAACCAGAGATCTGTATGGACCAACCAGAGATCTGTGTATGGACCAACCAGAGATCTGTGTGGACCAACCAGAGATCTGTGTGGACCAACCAGGGATCTGTGTGGACCAACCAGAGATCTGTGTATGGACCAACCAGAGATCTGTGTATGGACCAACCAGAGATCTGTGTATGGACCAACCAGAGATCTGTGTATGGACCAACCAGAGATCTGTGTATGGACCAACAAGAGATCTGTGTGCGG
>SSNR01000699.1:78471-110299 GCA_006937965.1 Callopanchax toddi | reverse complement strand
CGTGGTTGTTGTGTTCTCGTGGTTGTTGTTTTCTCGTGGTGGTTGTGCTCTCGTGGTGGTTGTGTTCTCGTGGTTGTTGTGTTCTCGTGGTGGTTGTGTTCTCGTGGTGGTTGTGCTCACGTGGTGGTTGTGTTCTCGTGGTTGTTGTGTTCTCGTGGTGGTTGTGTTCACGTGGTTGTTGTGCTCACGTGGTTGTTGTGTTCTCGTGGTTGTTGTGTTCTCGTGGTTCTTGTGTTCTCGTGGTTGTTGTGTTCTCGTGGTGGTTGTGTTCTCGTGGTGGTTGTGTTCTCGTGGTGGTTGTGCTCACGTGGTTGTTGTGTTCTCGTGGTGGTTGTGTTCTCGTGGTTGTTGTGTTCTCGTGGTTGTTGTGTTCTCGTGGTGGTTGTGTTCACGTGGTTGTTGTGCTCACGTGGTTGTTGTGTTCTCGTGGTTGTTGTGTTCTCGTGGTGGTTGTGTTCTCGTGGTGGTTGTGTTCTCGTGGTGGTTGTGTTCTCGTGGTGGTTGTGTTCTCGTGGTGGTTGTGTTCTCGTGGTTGTTGTGCTCTCGTGGTGGTTGTGTTCTCGTGGTTGTTGTGTTCTCGTGGTGGTTGTGTTCTCGTGGTTGTTGTGTTCTCGTGGTGGTTGTGTTCTCGTGGTTGTTGTGTTCTCGTGGTGGTTGTGCTCTCGTGGTGGTTGTGCTCTCGTGGTGGTTGTGTTCTCGTGGTGGTTGTGCTCTCGTGGTGGTTGTGTTCTCGTGGTGGTTGTGTTCTCGTGGTGGTTGTGTTCTCGTGGTGGTTGTGCTCTCGTGGTGGTTGTGTTCTCGTGGTGGTTGTGTTCTCGTGGTGGTTGTGCTCTCGTGGTGGTTGTGTTCTCGTGGTGGTTGTGCTCTCGTGGTGGTTGTGTTCTCGTGGTGGTTGTGTTCTCGTGGTTGTTGTGTTCTTGTTGTTGTGCTCTCGTGGTTGTTGTGTTCTCGTGGTTGTTGTGTTCTCGTGGTTGTTGTGCTCTCGTGGTGGTTGTGTTCACGTGGTGGTTGTGTTCTCGTGGTTGTTGTGTTCTTGTGGTGGTTGTTTTCTCGTGGTGGTTGTGCTCTCGTGGTGGTTGTGCTCTCGTGGTGGTTGTGTTCACGTGGTTGTTGTGCTCTCGTGGTGGTTGTGTTCTCGTGGTGGTTGTGCTCTCGTGGTGGTTGTGTTCTCGTGGTGGTTGTGTTCTCGTGGTGGTTGTGTTCTCGTGGTGGTTGTGTTCTCGTGGTGGTTGTGTTCTCGTGGTTGTTGTGTTCTCGTGGTTGTTGTGTTCTCGTGGTGGTTGTGTTCACGTGGTTGTTGTGCTCACGTGGTTGTTGTGTTCTCGTGGTGGTTGTGTTCTCGTGGTTGTTGTGTTCTTGTGGTTGTTGTGTTCTCGTGGTGGTTGTGTTCTCGTGGTGGTTGTGTTCTCGTGGTGGTTGTGCTCTCGTGGTGGTTGTGCTCTCGTGGTGGTTGTGCTCTCGTCAGTCAGTGTGTAACCAGTGCAGATCATCTCCTCTCTGTGTCACAAACAAAGTGTTTGTCTAAGTGAACTGTGCAGAGCGGGTCATGAAGTCAGGTATTGTCCTGTCACGAGACTGACACCCGGGGGGGGGGGGGGGGGGGTCTGAGACCACAGAGCTCTGCTACAGGATGAAGCTCCTCCGCTGAGCTAAAGGCTCTCATTATGCTAACCCTCTGTGGTGCAGACGCTCTGCCAAACCAGGGCCCTAAACGTAGTCACTTCAGAACCCTTTAACCACCGCATCAGCACAAAATATCAAACGTTTCTTTTTTCACTTTTAATCCATTTAGGCCAATATGGGTTATGATAAAGTCAAAATGTGAGTATTAATTTTAAGTAAATGATATCTAAACTTTCATTCATCATCTCTCTCTATATATGTTTTATTTAATTTATGTTTTGTAGTTCTTTTTCCAGTTCCAGTGTGACCTATGGATCATCCTGAGCTCCTGAGCCGTCGGCCTGGCAGACAGAGGGTTAACCACCCTGTTCAGTGGGACTACACTGGAGTCTGGACCAGAGAAACTCACCAGTTTGTTCTGAAAACAAAAGTCTCCACGTTATGACGAGGATTCCAGCTGTCAGTGAACACGCTCACATGCACAGGAAGTTTAACTTACTGTCGAGCCTTAAAGCATCCAGACATTCCTGCCATCGTGTAGCGGGAGGTGGAGAGGAAACTTTCTTGGTCTATGAATAAAAAAATCCTTCAATCCAGAAGCCGCCTGACCTCGTAGGATGCTGCAGCTCTGACTCAGAGAAGATCCACATCAAGCTGTCATCTGAGCGTCGCGTTCCTCCTAAATGACACTGAACCAAACGTCCGTCCTCAGCCAGAACAGCTGATGGAGGTCAGAGGAGCAGCAGTCCTCTCTCCTCTGCTCAGAATCAGTCTCAGTAAAAGCAGGAGCACATCTTTTTCCTGCCTCGAACAAAGGAAATAGTTAGAGATGAACAACGCTGGAGAAAACAGTGACTGTCTGACTCCTCTCCTCCCACAGAGGGAGGAGGACAGATAAAGAGGGAGGAGGAAGAGGAGGAGGCGTGTGTGGACGAGTCACTCCGTCCTGTTACTTTATCTCCCTCTGAAACTACCAGGAGCTCCAGGAGCAGCACAGCTGACAGGATGGAGAGGAACTCCAGGTCCCTCTGCCTCATTACTCTAATAGAGACCCAGGGTCAAAGGTCAACGCCTCCAATCATCGGTGTTTATTATTCTGAATTCTGATCTAATGGTTGGTGTTTATCATCAGGACATTATTAACCCAATAAATAATACATGTTTGAGTTCACAGTTTTACTCTTTTGTTAATAATCTAATGTCAAAGTCATTTTAAATGACAATAGTACAGTATACTAAAGTAACCATCTTTAACTTTTTATTTAAATTTTAGTTTTTCCCACTTCCCTTTAGGATGGACAGAAGTCTCGCCTCGCCTTCCTCCACTTGTCCAGGTCAGGGGTCGGGGGGGCAGCATCCCAGGCCGTCCTCTCCCCGGCCAAGTCCACCAGGTCCTCAGCTGGACGCCCAGGTGTTCCCAGGGCAACCTGAAGATGGATTTCCTCCAGCTTGTCCTGGGTCGACCTGGGGCCTCCTGCTGGCAGGACACGCCCAGAACACCTCCTGAGGGAGGCGTCCAGGAGGCGTCCTGACCAGAACCACCTCAACTGACTCCTGCTCTACATCCACGACTCCTCCTCTCTCCTCTCTGCTCCACATCCATGACTCCTCCTCTCTCCTCTCTGCTCCTGCTCTACATCCATGACTCCTCCTCTCTCCTCTCTGCTCCTGCTCTACATCCATGACTCCTTCTCTCTCCTCTCTCCTCCTGCTCTACATCCATGACTCCTCCTCTCTCCTCCTGCTCTACATTCATGACTCCTCCTCTCTCCTCTCTGCTCCTGCTCTACATCCATGACTCCTCCTCTCTCCTCTCTGCTCCTACTCTACATCCATGACTCCTCCTCTCTCCTCTCTGCTCCTACTCTACATCCATGACTCCTCCTCTCTCCTCTCTCTGCTCCTGCTCTACATCCACGACTCCTCCTCTCTCCTTCCTACTCTACATCCATGACTCCTCCTCTCTCCTTCCTACTCTACATCCATGACTCCTCCTCTCTCCTCTCTGCTCCTGCTCTACATCCATGACTCCTCCTCTCTCCTCCTGCTCTACATCCATGACTCCTCCTCTCTGCTCCTGCGCTACATCCATGACTCCTCCTCTCTGCTCCTGCTCTACACCCATGACTCCTCCTCTCTCCTTCCTACTCTACATCCATGACTCCTCCTCTCTCCTCTCTGCTCCTGCTCTACATCCATGACTCCTCCTCTCTCCTCTCTGCTCCTGCTCTACATCCATGACTCCTCCTCTCTCCTTTCTGCTCCTACTCTACATCCATGACTCCTCCTCTCTCCTCTCTCTGCTCCTGCTCTACATCCATGACTCCTCCTCTCTCTCCTCTGGAGGTTAGTTTATTGGAGCTTTTGAGAGGTCAATTAGCTCCTCCCTGTTGTAAAGTTTCTCATCGCTATGGTTACGCATCATAATCAAGTAGCCAAAAAGTAGAAAGATACAGCAGAAAAGGTCCAAGCAGCAGTGGATTCAGACCAGAACAACTAGCTTCAGTCAGAAACACGAAGAAAAGAAGTTCCCAGAAGAGGAATAAACAGCTGCCACTGGGAGGCGCTCTCCTGGAACAAAACCAGCCCTAGTCTAGAGCCGAGTCCTGCCCAGTGGTTGACCTGCCAGTCCAAAGCCTGGCAAGTCTTCTGGTCTCACAGGACTCGTTCCTGAAGCGGCGTGCCGCTGAACACAGTAGTCTCTAAATCTGACTGGAACTGAGAACCTGGAGTATGGAGTGTGTTTGGTCAGAAGTGGAGAATCTCATCATCCTTCAACAGACCAACACTCCCTTCCTCTACTGCTCTGTGTGCACTTCCCACTATGCTGGTACTCTTTCCCCACACTGTGGCCTCTGGCAGAGACTGACGAGTGTTCCTTCAGTTGGGTAAAGGGCCCTGATGTTCCAGGTGTTTCTGAGGACAGCTGCCATCTTGTCACTCCTGAGTAAATCTCTGTTTAAGTTTGAGGGTCAAGTCACAAATGTAGCTAACTAGCATGACAGCCGAGTCCACGGGGAACACGTTTAGTCCGTCATTAATGTTGGAATTTAACTACAGTCAATTCTAAAATGTATAGAAACCCCTAAAACACCAGCATCATGTGCTGATGGGAATTCACTAATGAGCATCAGCCCTGACTGATCAGACATGTGACACAATAATGATATTTAACCCCTACATTACAAGTCCTGATACAACTCTGTCTCAGTACTTCCTGAAAACAGACTGTTTATGGCTCTCTCTCAGGATGACATCACGTCACACTGAGCCCGATCCAGAGTTCCTCAGGTCTTCTGAATCAGGATCACTTCACAGCTGATCAGTGAAACCTGTCCAGTGTCTGAGCAGACACAGAGGAGAACATGGCTGTGACTGGAACACCGCTCTGTGGTGATCTGATCTGAACAACCTGCTGAAGATAATCCCTAAGAGCAGCTTAACGTCCTGCAGAAACTACAGCTCAGGGTTCCTCCTGCTGCAGATAGGAGTCTAATGTGGCCCAGTCCATTTCTGTAAAAATCACCACAGGATGAGGACACACAGGACTTTTATCACTTATGAAGACATCCAAGAGCTTCACTAGGCAATTTAGATTTAGATCAGAGAAAATGTTTATCATCTCCCATTGAGACCTCTGAATACTGCTACATAAAACTGAGATTATCACCTCAGGACTGGAGGAAACCTGAGAAGAAAACTGGAGGGAAAGAGGAAAACTGAGAAGAAAACTGGAGGAAAACTGGAGGAAAACTGGAGGGAAACTGGAGGGAAACTGGAGGGAAACTGGAGGAAAACTGGAGGGAAACTGGAGGAAAACTGAGAGGAAAACTGGAGGAAAACTGGAGGGAAACTGGAAGGAAACTGGAGGAAAACTGGAGGAAAAACGAGAAGAAAACTGGAGGAAAACTGGAGGGAAACTGGAGGGAATCTGGAGGAAAACTGGAGGGAAACTGGAGGGAAACTGGAGGGAAACTGGAGGAAACTGAGAGGGGAAACTGGAGGGAAACTGGAGGGAAACTGGAGGGAAACTGGAGGGAAACTGAGAGAGGGAAACTGGAGGAAAACTGGAGGAAAACTGGAGGGAAACTGGAGGGAAACTGAGAAGAAAACTGGAGGGAAACTGGAGGAAAATTGAGAGGGAAACTGGAGGGAAACTGGAGGAAAATTGAGAGGGAAACTGGAGGAAAACTGAGAGGGAAACTGGAGGGAAACTGGAGAGAAACTGGAGGAAAACTGGAGAGAAACTGGAGAGAAACTGGAGGGAAACTGGAGGGAAACTGGAGGGAAACTGGAGAGAAACTGGAGGAAAACTGGAGGGAAACTGGAGGGAAACTGGAGGGAAACTGGAGGGAAACTGAGAGGAAACTGGAGGAAAACTGGAGGGAAACTGGAGGGAAACTGGAGGAAAACTGGAGGGAAACTGTAGGGAAACTGGAGGGAAACTGAGAAGAAAACTGGAGGAAAACTGGAGGAAACTGGAGGAAAACTGGAGGAAAACTGGAGGGAAACTGGAGGGAAAAAGAGAAGAAAACTGGAGGGAAACTGGAGGAAAATTGAGAGGAAACTGGAGGGAAACTGGAGGGAAATTGGAGGGAAACGGGAGGAAAACTGGGGGGAAACTGGAGGAAAACTGGAGGGAAACTGGAGGAAAACTGGAGGAAAACTGGAGGAACACTGGAGAAACTGAGAAGAAAACTGGAGGGAAACTGGAGGGAAACTGAGAGGGAAACTGGAGGGAAACTGGAGGGAAACTGGAGGAAAACTGAGAGGGAAACTGGAGGGAAACTGGAGAGAAACTGGAGGAAAACTGAGAGGGAAACTGGAGGAAAACTGGAGAGAAACTGGAGGGAAACTGGAGAGAAACTGGAGGAAAACTGGAGGGAAACTGGAGGGAAACTGGAGGGAAACTGGAGGGAAACTGGAGGAAAACTGGAGGGAAACTGGAGGAAAACTGGAGGAAAACTGAGAAGAAAACTGGAGGAAAACTGGAGGGAAACTGGAGGGAAACTGGAAGGAAACTGGAAGGAAACTGGAAGGAAACTGGGGGAAAACTGGAGGAAAACTGGACTATGGAAAAGGAAAAATACAGAAAATCAAAGAACGGAGATTTCTCAACCCAACATGTTCAGACTGAGAGCAATCTGTGATTGAGTTCTCATTTCAGACAAGTCAAAGCTGTGTGTGTGTGTGTGTGTGTGCGTATCAGTTCCAGAGCTCAGCAGCTCTATATCAACAGAGTTAAAGACAAACATCCAGTCACTGAGATGAGTTTTAACATGCTGCCATTGAGAAACGTCTCTCAGTGGTTCAGCTAGTCAGCTTCTCGTCGTCGTCTTGACAGAAAGCTGTTCCTGCTAGTCTTCATCAACAATAACAACACCGCCCTCAGAGTAAAGGAGTATTTACTCCTGATCTCAGTCTCACTGCAGCTGTTGAGCTTAATGCACATGTTAGTTCTACAGATTTCATACATTTAATTTTTAAATAAAACAATGATGTAATATGTAGGAATGAAAGTGATCATATATAGGAGCCACACTGTGAACATAAAACAAGCTAGGTGTCGCTAGCTGTTTTACAGAGACATCTCAGAGCTCTCACCTCCTGTCGGGTATGATCCATAGACCAGCCTATCCCCGACATGGGACCCTGCATCGCCACGGTAACAACAGAGACCAGAACTCCAGCTGTTAAAACCTTCCCCCAGAATTGTATTTTCTTGTAAATGTTTCAGTTTTAGGAATAACTCAAGTGATCTAAGGGTTTCCTGTTCAGAGGCTTCACACAGAAAATCACTTTCAAAGCCAAACAGCACCCTCATGCAGCCAATCAGATCACAGTCATCAGGTCAGATGACCTCCAGCTGGCACATTCTCATCACAACTACAAAACAACACACCGGTATCAGCGATCAGGACTAGACCTGAGACCATGAGGCCAGGACTGGGGCTCAGCTTAGTGGTTTTATTTGATCAATTAGCGCAAAGTTAAAGCCGTTCAAACAGGGCGGTTTTATTCAGGTCACTGGTCAAAACGGGATTAGAAAGAAAACACTCCAAAGCAGAAACATGCAGACCTCATCTGTCCAGGTTTACACTGAAAAGTTCAACAGCTACAGGATCCCAAGTGGGACAATCAATTCCAGGCTTTTAGCGTCACACGGCGAAGCCACCCAGTGTCATTTAATCAATGCTCATGACCTGCAGAGGTGCTTCAATTTCAGCCTCTGCAGCAGTTACTCATTTCCACATCCAGTAAAATCTAAGAACAGAAAATCCAGCTTCAGGATGAGCCTCAGAACAGTAGACATCATCATCACCTTCCTCCTCAGCAGCTCAGAGGAGGTGGCAGTCAGGAGCACAGCTCTCAGCAACGAGCAGCTAGTCAACGAAACAAGCTGCATCACCGACAGACGGCTGAGTGACACGCTCCTGATGGCTGACACACACGTGTGTGTGTGGGTGGGTGTGTGTGTGTACATTTCTGACTGCTTGCAGGTCCAAACAGATCCAGCAGAGTGACGCAGCTGTCTGCTATCCGTGCGTGCACGTGAGCTAGCCGTCTGCTATCCGTGCGTGCACGGGGGCTAGCCGTCTGCTATCCGTGCGTGCACGGGGGCTAGCCGTCTGCTATCCGTGCGTGCACGGGGGCTAGCCGTCTGCTATCCGTGCGTGCACGGGGGCTAGCCGTCTGCTATCCGTGCGTGCACGGGGGCTAGCCGTCTGCTATCCGTGCGTGCACGGGGGCTAGCCGTCTGCTATCCGTGCGTGCACGGGGGCTAGCCGTCTGCTATCCGTGCGTGCACGGGGGCTAGCCGTCTGCTATCCGTGCGTGCACGTGGGCTAGCCGTCTGCTATCCGTGCGTGCACGTGAGCTAGCCGTCTGCTATCCGTGCGTGCACGTGAGCTAGCCGTCTGCTATCCGTGCGTGCACGTGAGCTAGCCGTCTGCTATCCGTGCGTGCACGTGGGCTAGCCGTCTGCTATCCGTGCGTGCACGTGGGCTAGCCGTCTGCTATCCGTGCGTGCACGTGAGCTAGCCGTCTGCTATCCGTGCGTGCACGTGGGCTAGCTGTCTGCTACCCTTGCGTGCACGTGGGCTAGCTGTCTGCTATCCGTGCGTGCACGTGGACTAGCCGTCTGCTATCTGTGCGTGCACGTGGGCTAGCTGTCTGCTATCCGTGCGTGCACGTGGGCTAGCTGTCTGCTATCCTTGCGTGCACGTGAGCTAGCCGTCTGCTATCCGTGCGTGCACGTGAGCTAGCCGTCTGCTATCCGTGCGTGCACGTGGGCTAGCTGTCTGCTATCCTTGCGTGCACGTGGGCTAGCTGTCTGCTATCCTTGCGTGCACGTGGGCTAGCCGTCTGCTATCTGTGCGTGCACGTGGGCTAGCTGTCTGCTATCCTTGCGTGCACGTGGGCTATGCGTCCATCTGTCCCAGGAGTGTCTGTTGACAGAGCTGGACGAATGTGGGTCAACTTCCTTCAAAGACAAAAACAACAGAAAGTGGGTTTTGGTATTTCCTGGACAGACCCTCAGTCTGGACCCACTGAGACAGAAATCAGGAGGGTGACATCACAAGTCTCTGAAACCCTGAAGAACCCTAAGAGGGCGGAGCTTTAAATAGGATTAAAATGACTAGAACAATCTGAAGCTAAATGATCAAATCCAGGTGATCTAGGTTAGGGAGTTCAGTCATAAAGACCCCATCAGTCCAGATCCTACCTACAGCTCTGAGCTAACCAACTGTCACCACTGGATCAGAAACCTGCACCTCCTCGCTCCATTCCTGTCGTTTCAATGCCTCTTTACCTATCTGGAACCTGGCAGCACAACAAACTGCTCCTGTGCTGAGCTGAGCAGCTTAGCACACACACATCCTCCTCCTGACAGGAGGAGGTGGACAGCCCAATCAGAAAAGTCCAAAACAAAAATGACTTGTAAGAAAACAGAGCTGCTGCATCAGCTGCCACCCTGTGCAGCGCTGATGAGGGTAGGAAGGGTGAGACTGCTGCTGACCTCTCCAGGCTCCTCCTCAGATCACATCTCCTCTGTGACCTCAGACAGGAGAGGCAGACTCTGTGAACATCATTAGAAACAGAGTGTACAGACGTGGGGCACGAGCACCAAAATAATGCATGTTCAGGAGTTCCTTTAGGCGCTACTCTCCTTTGTGTACCAGTACTACGTCTCCAGTAGGAGTACTCATGACCTCAAGCTGTAATTCGTTCTGTAAACCCTCGTTACCATCACTAGTCAGCGCGGTTTGGTTCATCACTGCTGAGCTGCTCACTGTTAGTTTACCTCACTGGGTGAGTACCAGTACTTCATCCAGTGAGTAGGGGGCCTAAAGCTGCTCAGACTCCTGTTTACATCGCTGCTCAAACAGGAAACCCGGCTTTCTCCCTTCCATCTCCGTTCCCTCCTGCAGGGAGACGCCCTCTCTGCTCTGTGGTTTCTACTCTCTCCACTCCAGGCTGCTCCACATCTTCACAGAGGAAGAGGAGGGGAATCGCTGCTCAGCGCTCTGAATTCCACCTCACATCTGGAAACCATCTTCTCCCTCTCAGTTCACCAATCGCTCCCTTCTTCCCTCTCTGCTGTAATGTAAATAGTCCTGTAATCATAAGCCTGAAGCGTGTGTGTGTGTGTGTGTGTGTGTGTGTGTGTGTGTGTGTGTGTGTGTGTGTGTGTGTGTGTGTGTGTGTGTGTGTGTGACCCAGAAGCAG
Organism: Callopanchax toddi; assembly: GCA_006937965.1. Classification (NCBI taxonomy): domain Eukaryota; kingdom Metazoa; phylum Chordata; class Actinopteri; order Cyprinodontiformes; family Nothobranchiidae; genus Callopanchax; species Callopanchax toddi. Next base: position 99,946 of record SSNR01000699.1, on the reverse strand, counting down.
CTGAATCAAAGCACTGAGTTGTTCTGACGCTCAGTCAGCCTCTAACTGAAGCGTTGGTCTGACGGCGATGATGAAGAGTTGTGTCGTTGATGATTGGTGCGTTAAAGCAGGACGAGAACAACAATCAGCTCCTAAAGGTCAAGGGTCATTTCTGATCTGTGGGGCTTCAGGTTCTGATCATCAGCCTGAACGTTAAAACTGTTGAGTAAAGGATGAGACGTTTTAACGTTTAAAACGTACAAACATTAAAACATAGGTCAAATAACTTCAAAATAAAAGTTGATTCTTTCAAAGTAAAAAAATAAACACAACTAAAAATAAAAAGATAAAAACGTTAAGAACAAACATTTTAAAGTAATTAAATAAATACAATTCTAAAGAAAAAATACAACAGAATTTTAAAGTATAAATATTTAGAAAACAAAAATATTTTTATGTAAAAAACATTTAAAGTTAAAGGTGATCTAGGTAGTCTTCCAGAAAGCTAGGTTAGCTAGCTCATTTACACCAACACATCTCACAGCGCTCCGCCCTCCATCAGGTATAATCCTTAGGCCACGCCTCCTCCGAACATGGGACTGCACATTACCACGGTAACAACAGAGAGCTAAACACCCTAACTCCAGGTTCCTCCTCTTTCTACGTCCAGACGCTTTTAGCTTCCTGCAGCTGAAAGCTGTTTTTCTTTTTGGTATTTTCTCCTAAAACTGAAGCGCTAACAGCTGTTTCTGTCCTTCTCTCACTTCCTGGATGTTCTGCTGAAAAATGCTCCAGCAGCATTAATGGAGGATCCAGGCAGTGAGGAAGTGACAGACAGATGGATTGTCCAATCGCTGCTTTAGTCTGAAGCGTCTGATTGGCTGAGGGTTTTAGAGAGCTGAGAGGAAACCACCTGATTGATTTCTTTTGTTTTATATTTATCTCCACAATCTATGCATAGCTGTACTCTGTTAGAACGTTGTTAAGAGGCATGAACAAAAGTTTAAGCTCATTTGTTTTGCAAATGACCTCTAGCACCTTCACATAAAAGAAATACATGAAATAGTTTTTGAGTCAAAATAAAATCAAACCAATAGAGACGTCCTTTAAATAACCTGCAGTAGCCCTGGAGTCCTCTGAAGGGTTAACCCATCGATCTAGAACCGCTCCGCTCCAGGTTTCTGCAGAACATCAAAGTCAGCACATCAGACATGCTGCTCTCTAAAGGAACCTGTTAAACGTTGAGCTGAACCCTGATGTGGGCGGAGCTTAGAGCTGTTAGAGATCATCTTCATAAGTCTGGAGTCTCGTCCAATATTTAGAAATCGCTTCCAAGTTGACAAAAACCTTTACATCGTTTTTATTCTAACTGGTGTCGCACACTGTTTGGTTTTTTGGTCAGTGGCTGCTTTTCACTCTGGTTCCACTTCACTTTGGTTCTGATGACATCATCAGTAGGTAAATGTGAAAATATATCTGCATTCAGTTCTACCTGAGGAGAAGCTCTTCATCATCAGGAGGAGCTACTGGGAGAACTGGGAGGGTTTAGTCTTCTGGTGCTCATTTCATTTGCTTACACACAAAATGGGCCTGAAAGTTGCGTAAGTCACTTTTTACTCAAACTGTGGGATTTATAAAAGAAAATGTAACGTTAAAATGTGACAACTCTAAGTAAACTTTGAACCTTGAACCTGTTGGAGAGGTGAAACCAGTCGGAGCAGCTGGTGAGATGGAACATGTTGAATTTATGACACAATTAAAGACTGTAGACCCTCGCGCACACAGAACCAACAATCCGTCTCTAAAAAGAATAAAAATACAATCTGAATGAAAATCTGTCTCATTTATAATAATATCATTCTGTTCATCCAGTGGTCTTCAGATTATAGAACAGCTGCTCTGATTGGAGCATTAATTGTGATTTCTGAGACTCAGGAATCCTGCAGGGACACTTGTGCGTAATGCGCTGGATGAGCTGCAGCTCAGCCAGCAGTCAGACTCCGGATGAACGGGAGAGAGTTTTTAGAGATTTCTAGATAATGACTGGACCATCGATCAGCTGATAGATTCATTAGAGCATCCTATGGATCAACTGGGTCCAGTATTAGATCAACAGAACCATCAGAACCAGTAAAACCCGCTGTCACCGGCCGTTCTCGGGTTTCAACCAGCGATTGATCCAACAGGTTGACTGTTTGATAGGATGAACAACATGACGTGTCTTCCCCTTTGGATTAAATTAAATGTTCTTATTAAACGTTTCTCTGAGATCTCAGATCTACACCATCTCTCTGTCAGTCTGACAGTCAGACTGACTCTCTGCACTTCGTGTCTCTGATCCGTCAACATTTCACCTCCTAATCAAACATTTTCCCGTCCATCCACCACAAGCACCTGGAGCTTCAGCCTCTGTAAAATCACGTTTTCTAAACCTCTCTGTTGTCACGATTTACTGTTAAAAGCCAGAAATCCACCGGCTTATGCAGATGGAATTATTCATGAGGTCATTGACCGTATATGTCAGAACGTGGTGTGTAGGAGGAGGGTTCTGACCCACAAACAGCTGAGACCAGTTCTAGGTCTGAGAGCCGTTTATAAAGCAGAACAGTGGATCTGAGCGTCTGCAGGGTTTTAGAAATAGGAAATGGAATTTGTGTACCTGAAACTTTTTGGCTGAGCTTAAAGAGCAAGTTTTAGTCAGGATTATAATAAGAATCCCTTTATCTAACCAGGCAAAACAGATTAAGAACAAATGTCTTATTTACAGCTGTGTCCTGGCAAAAGACAATGTCTTTTGAGGGAGAAAGGAAAAGGGCTACAATATAAAAACAATTTAAAATAACATGAATTAGAAACATTTAAAAATAGTAAAAAGTTACATTTACAAAAATCATGAACACACACAAACACAAAAGCAATTTCATAAACACAAGATCAGAAGAGCAGCCATAAAAATGAGGTGTCAGTCTAAGTGACAGCAGCAGGTTCTGATCCCAGCTGGAGAAGCTGCCTTTGAGATCAACGTGTCCAGTTTCTGGGTTTTCTGCAGGTCATTCCAGTCTCTGGCAGCAGCAGACTGAAAGGACAACAATCCTGATGCAGAAGCAGTTTTAGGAACTGTTAACAAAATCAGGTTTGCAGATCGAGTGTTGTCTGCAGGGGATGAAAAATGCAACAGCTGCTCCAAGTAGGGAGGAGACAAACCGAGGAGAGTTTTGTAGATCAGGATCAACCAGTGGATTTTACGACGGGTGAACAATGATGGCCAGTTAAGAGAAGAATACAGAGAACAGTGGTGAGTTTTAAAAGGAGCGTTTGTAACAAACCGGATGGCAGAGTGGTAAGGAACATCAACTTCTGGCTGCTGATCTGTAAATGACATCAGAGTTTTATAAATGAGCCCCCTGGTCTGAAGATTTAGTGGATAAATCAGCTCTGAGGTTAGATTCACCAGGTAACGACTCACTGAGGTTTTAGTCCTCAAAATGAGAGAACTCGACTCGCTGACCACAGGTCCACGCCCCGCTGACCACAGGTCCACGCCCCGCTGACCACAGATCCACGACCCGCTGATCACGGGTCCACGCCCCGCTGACCACAGGTCCACGACCCGCTGATCACGGGTCCACGCCCCGCTGACCACGGGTCCACGACCCGCTGATCACAGGTCCACGACCCGCTGACCACGGGTCCACGACCCGCTGATCACGGGTCCACGCCCCGCTGACCACGGGTCCACGCCCCGCTGACCACAGGTCCACGCCCCGCTGATCACGGGTCCACGACCCGCTGATCACGGGTCCACGACCCGCTGACCACAGGTCCACGCCCCGCTGACCACAGGTCCACGCCCCGCTGACCACAGGTCCACGACCCGCTGATCACAGGTCCACGACCCGCTGATCACGGGTCCACGACCCGCTGGTCTGGTCCATCTGAACATCCATCAATCAAACATAACTCAGAATGCAGGGAGACGAGGACAGTCCTGAACCAGTCAGACCTCCAGGTAAGACCTGGATGACATCATCAGATCAGATCCCAGATCAGCCTGATGGTGTTCTGACTCTACCAAAGGAACATGATATGATCAGATCAGATCCCAGATCAGCCTGATGGTGTTCTGACTCTACCAAAGGAACATGATATGATCAGATCAGATCCCAGATCAGCCTGATGGTGTTCTGACTCTACCTGGGATTCCTCAGTTCGTCACACTGTCAAAGATAACCGTTTAATCTGGACCGTCCTTGACCTGCCTGCAGCAAACAGTGAGCTCACACACACACGCACGCACGCACGCACGCACACACACAGAAATACTCCCAGCTTGTATCACTTGCAGTAACGTTCGTTTCTGTTAGAATGATCAGATTAGAGTCAGCTAGATCACTTGAAACCGGAGGGGGGGGGGGGGGTATGGAACCTGAATCACGTGATGTTGAAAGTTGTTTAACTGAGACAAAAGTTATTGCAGTTCTACCGGAGACTGAATCAAAGCGACGCTTTAAAAGAAACCAGCTGAGACGACTGGAGGAGGAAAAGCAGCTCCTAAGCCCCAGCCCCGGTACCGATCGACCAGCTGACTGACCCGGTCCGGACGGAGGACACTCACCGTGATCTGGACCTCTGGACCTCAGTCTGAAGTCATCCCGGATCCCGCTGCAGCGGCTGGAACCGACCGTGAGAGCCGCTGATTGGATTATTTGTCTCAGTCCTGCTGGCGTCGCCTGTCCGGTGCTGCTGCGTTCAAGGCCCGCCCGGACAGTCCGACATCTATAAACTGTCTCAGTACTGAGTGTGTGTGTGGTTTGTGAGAAGATTGAGGAGGAGCTCAACTGTTTTTAAAAGTTTTCATTTAGTATTTTAACAGCTACATTTAGTATTTATACAGCTACATTTAGTATTTATACAGCTACATTTAGTATTTATACAGCTACATTTAGTATTTATACAGCTACATTTAGTATTTATACAGCTACATTTAGTATTTATATAGCTACATTTAGTATTTTAACAGCTACATTTAGTATTTATACAGCTACATTTAGTATTTATATAGCTACATTTAGTATTTATACAGCTACATTTAGTATTTTAACAGCTACATGTAGTATTTTAACAGCTACATTTAGTATTTTAACAGCTACATTTAGTATTTATACAGCTACATTTAGTATTTTAACAGCTACATTTAGTATTTATATAGCTACATTTAGTATTTATATAGCTACATTTAGTATTTTATAGCTACATTTAGTATTTATATAGCTACATTTAGTATTTTAACAGCTACATTTAGTATTTATACAGCTACATTTAGTATTTTACAGCTACATTTAGTATTTATACAGCTACATTTAGTATTTATACAGCTACATTTAGTATTTATATAGCTACATTTAGTATTTATATAGCTACATTTAGTATTTATACAGCTACATTTAGTATTTATATAGCTACATTTAGTATTTTAACAGCTACATCTAGTATTTTAACAGCTACATTTAGTATTTTAACAGCTACATGTAGTATTTTAACAGCTACATGTAGTATTTTAACAGCTACATTTAGTATTTATACAGCTACATTTAGTATTTATACAGCTACATTTAGTATTTTAACAGCTACATGTAGTATTTATACAGCTACATTTAGTATTTATACAGCTACATTTAGTATTTTAACAGCTACATTTAGTATTTTAACAGCTACATTTAGTATTTATACAGCTACATTTAGTATTTATACAGCTACATTTAGTATTTATACAGCTACATTTAGTATTTATACAGCTACATTTAGTATTTTAACAGCTACATATAGTATTTTAACAGCTACATTTAGTATTTATACAGCTACATTTAGTATTTATATAGCTACATTTAGTATTTTAACAGCTACATTTAGTATTTATACAGCTACATTTAGTATTTATACAGCTACAGTTAGTATTTATATAGCTACATTTAGTATTTATACAGCTACATTTAGTATTTATACAGCTACATGTAATATTTTAACAGCTACATTTAGTATTTTAACAGCTACATGTAGTATTTTAACAGCTACATTTAGTATTTTTACAGCTACATTTAGTATTTATATAGCTACATTTAGTATTTTTACAGCTACATTTAGTATTTATATAGCTACATTTAGTATTTATATAGCTACATTTAGTATTTATACAGCTACATTTAGTATTTATATAGCTACATTTAGTATTTTAACAGCTACATTTAGTATTTTAACAGCTAAATGTAGTATTTTAACAGCTACATTTAGTATTTTAACAGATACATTTAGTATTTATAATGCTACATTTAGTATTTATACAGCTACATTTAGTATTTTAACAGCTACATTTAGTATTTATATAGCTACATTTAGTATTTATACAGCTACATTTAGTATTTATACAGCTACATTTAGTATTTTAACAGCTACATTTAGTATTTTAACAGCTACATGTAGTATTTTAACAGCTACATTTAGTATTTTAACAGCTACATTTAGTATTTATACAGCTACATTTAGTATTTATACAGCTACATTTAGTATTTATACAGCTACATTTAGTATTTATACAGCTACATTTAGTATTTATATAGCTACATTTAGTATTTTAACAGCTACATTTAGTATTTTAACAGCTACATTTAGTATTTTAACAGCTACATTTAGTATTTATACAGCTACATTTAGTATTTATACAGCTACATTTAGTATTTTAACAGCTACATTTAGTATTTATACAGCTACATTTAGTATTTATACAGCTACATTTAGTATTTTAACAGCTACATTTAGTGTTTATACAGCTACATTTAGTATTTTAACAGCTACATTTAGTATTTTAACAGCTACATGTAGTATTTTAACAGCTACATTTAGTATTTATACAGCTACATTTAGTATTTATACAGCTACATTTAGTATTTTAACAGCTACATTTAGTATTTTAACAGCTACATTTAGTATTTATACAGCTACATTTAGTATTTATACAGCTACATTTAGTATTTATATAGCTACATTTAGTATTTTACAGCTACATTTAGTATTTATACAGCTACTTTTAGTATTTTAACAGCTACATTTAGTATTTATACAGCTACATTTAGTATTTATACAGCTACATTTAGTATTTTAACAGCTACATTTCGTATTTTAACAGCTACATTTAGTATTTATACAGCTACATTTAGTATTTATACAGCTACATTTAGTATTTTAACAGCTACATTTAGTATTTATACAGCTACATTTAGTATTTATACAGCTACATTTAGTATTTTAACAGCTACATATAGTGTTTTAAAAGCTACATTTAGTATTTATACAGCTACATTTAGTATTTATATAGCTACATTTAGTATTTATACAGCTACATTTAGTATTTATATAGCTACATTTAGTATTTATATAGCTACATTTAGTATTTATACAGCTACATTTAGTATTTATACAGCTACATGTAGTATTTTAACAGCTACATTTAGTATTTTAACAGCTACATGTAGTATTTTAACAGCTACATTTAGTATTTATACAGCTACATTTAGTATTTATACAGCTACATTTAGTATTTATACAGCTACATTTAGTATTTATATAGCTACATTTAGTATTTATACAGCTACATTTAGTATTTATACAGCTACATTTAGTATTTATACAGCTACATTTAGTATTTTAACAGCTACATTTAGTATTTTAACAGCTACATGTAGTATTTTAACAGCTACTTGTAGTATTTTAACAGCTACATTTAGTATTTATACAGCTACATTTAGTATTTATACAGCTACATTTAGTATTTTAACAGCTACATGTAGTATTTATACAGCTACATTTAGTATTTATACAGCTACATTTAGTATTTTAACAGCTACATGTAGTATTTTAACAGCTACATGTAGTATTTTAACAGCTACATTTAGTATTTATATAGCTACATTTAGTATTTATATAGCTACATTTAGTATTTTAACAGCTACATGTAGTATTTTAACAGCTACATTTAGTATTTATACAGCTACATTTAGTATTTTAACAGCTACATGTAGTATTTTAACAGCTACATTTAGTATTTATATAGCTACATTTAGTATTTTAACAGCTACATGTAGTATTTTAACAGCTACATGTAGTATTTTAACAGCTACATTTAGTATTTATATAGCTACATTTAGTATTTTAACAGCTACATTTAGTATTTATACAGCTACATTTAGTATTTCTACAGCTACATTTAGTATTTATACAGCTACATTTAGTATTTTACAGCTACATTTAGTATTTTAACAGCTACATGTAGTATTTTAACAGCTACATTTAGTATTTTACAGCTACATTTAGTATTTCTACAGCTACATTTAGTATTTATACAGCTACATTTAGTATTTTACAGCTACATTTAGTATTTTAACAGCTACATTTAGTATTTTACAGCTATATTTAATATTTTAACAGCTACATTTACCTTTAATGCTACATTTAGCCTTATTAAGCTACATTTGGTCACCATGATCATTTTAATTGACAGAACATCTGGAACTGATCCACATTGCTTCTCTTCTCTTATGGTTACAGCCTTATTCCAATAGGATTACATTCATTTATCTCTCAAATGTTTACACAAAGCACCCCGTAATGACAAGATGAAGACTTCTGGAGATATTTTCACATTTATTCAAAATAAAACTGGCAAATCCCATATACGTCATATCAGTATAGTAAGACCTCAGAGACAGGACTGTCTCCATGTGAAGGTTACAGAAACATGTCTTCTGCTTTGAAGGTCCCAATGAGCTCAGTGACCTCCATCATCTGGAAGTGGAAGAAGTTCTAAACCACCAGGACTCTTCTAGAGCTGCTGGTCATCTAAACTGTGAGATCAGGGAGACGGGTCTTAGTCAGGGGAGACCAAGAACCTGATTGTCCCTCTGTCAGAGATCCAGTTTCTCTGTGGAGAGAGGAGAACCTTCTAGAAGGACAGCCGTCTCTGCAGCAGTCCACCAATCAGGCCTGAATGGTAGAGAGTCCAGACTGAAGCCAGACCACCTGGAGTTTACCTAAAGACTCCTGAAGGACTCTCAGACCCTGAAGGACTCTCAGACCCTGAAGGACTCTCAGACCCTGAAGGACTCTCAGGCTCTGAAGGACTCTCAGACCCTGAAGGACTCTCAGACTTTGAAGGACTCTCAGACCCTGAAGGACTCTCAGACCCTGAAGGACTCTCAGACCCTGAAGGACTCTCAGACCCTGAGGAACTAGACTGTCTGGTCTGATGAGACACAGACTGAACTCTTTGGTGTGAATGTCAGGAGGAAACCAGGCAGCGCTCATCACCATGACAACAGCATCCCTCTGCATGGTGGAGGCAGCATCAGGCTGAGGGAACTGGAGACGAGTCAGGACAGAGGGTCTGGATGAAGACCTGCTCCATCTTGGCTGTGTGCTTAGGGTGGTGGTTTCCCCGTCGGAGGTCCAGAGCGCTCTGCAGCAGCTGCCCTGTGAATGAGCTGTACTGTATTCCACCATCAGCTGCTGATGTTTTAAGCAACTTGTTGCCAAACTACAAACACAGCTCCCCTCTGATTTCTGAAGATTTGAACCAGCCTCTCTCTCTTCAATACTTCCAACCTTTCAACAGTATGTCATCTGTTCACCAGAGAAATGAAACACTAGATTTGTTCGATGTTGATATCAGATCTGCAGACAGCTCCCCTACAATATCCACTCAGACAAAGCGCATTTTAATCTTGTCTTGTCTGCTCTAAACCTGTAAGGGAACCAGACCAGGACCCTCTGATCACCCTGGGCTTGGAGTTGAAGACTCCGTCACAAACCCACAGTCAGCAGCTCTGTGAGGACCAGGGTCTCTGGTTTCTCCACAGCATTGAATACAATCCAGTCTGATTGATAATGTAGAAACTCCAGAGACACAGGTGGGTCACCTGGATTAAGGACTCCTGACTAACAGACCTCCGGAGGTCAGACTGAAGGGTCTGATTCTCAGTCAGAGTCACAAGTGACACTTCAGAGGGAACGAAGAGCCACATGTGACTCCAGGCTGCAGAGCCCTGGACCACGGCCTGGTCCGACTGCAGCCTTCAGCCCCTAAACGTCTTTAGTTAGAGCAGTAACAGGTAGTAACTAGGGACCACCACTGCTTCTGACTCTGAACACCTCAGAGTCCTGACCTCTACAGAGACATTCTGATGACTCAGTGGTTGGTGGACCAGAGACTGAGTCCAGAGACCTGCTGGACCACTTTGGTGTCAACAATCATCTCATCTTAAAGTTCAACAAAACAAAGGAGGTGATTGTGGATTTTAGGAGAAGCAGGAACACGTCCAACACTTTGTCCATCATGAGAAGAAGTGGAGGAATCTTAAACACCTGGGTGTTGACCTGGACAGCAGACTGGACTGGAGAAACAGTGAAGCTGTTTACAAAAAGGGACTGGACTTCTGGAGGAAGCTGACATCCTTCAGTGTTTGCAGCCAGCCAGATGTTCCAGATGTTCTGTCAGCCTGTTGTGTAGAGTGTGATCTGATCTAGAGTCAGGAGCAGCATCAGAACCTGAGATCAGCTGATAAAGAAGGCGGGGCCTGTTCTGGGGACTCTGGAGCCTCTAGAGCTGACTGGACAAAGGAGGACGCTTCATGAAATGAAGAACATGATGGACAACCCTGAGCATCCTCTAGAAGACAGTAAATCAACAACAGAGTGTCTTAGTTAGAGGTTCTTCAGATCTGCTGCAACACAGGAGGTCCGTCAGTCCATCACAGACCACTAGAAGATCCTTCCTGTTCATCACAGACCATTAGAAGATCCTTCCTGTTCATCACAGACCATTAGAAGGTCCTTCCTGTCCATCACAGACCACTAGAAGGTCCTTCCTGTTCATCACAGACCATTAGAAGATCCTTCCTGTTCATCACAGACGACTAGAAGATCCTTCCTGTTCATCACAGACGACTAGAAGATCCTTCCTGTTCATCACAGACCATTAGAAGGTCCTTCCTGTCCATCACAGACCATTAGAAGATCCTTCCTGTTCATCACAGACCATTAGAAGGTCCTTCCTGTCCATCACAGACCACTAGAAGGTCCTTCCTGTTCATCACAGACCATTAGAAGATCCTTCCTGTTCATCACAGACGACTAGAAGATCCTTCCTGTTCATCACAGACGACTAGAAGATCCTTCCTGTTCATCACAGACCATTAGAAGGTCCTTCCTGTCCATCACAGACCATTAGAAGATCCTTCCTGTTCATCACAGACCATTAGAAGGTCCTTCCTGTCCATCACAGACCACTAGAAGGTCCTTCCTGTTCATCACAGACCATTAGAAGATCCTTCCTGTTCATCACAGACGACTAGAAGATCCTTCCTGTTCATCACAGACGACTAGAAGATCCTTCCTGTTCATCACAGACCATTAGAAGATCCTTCCTGTTCATCACAGACCACTAGAAGGTCCTTCCTGTCCATCACAGACCATTAGAAGATCCTTCCTGTCCATCACAGACCACTAGAAGGTCCTTCCTGTCCACAGAGAGAACATCTAGAATCATTCTTTATAAAACCTTCAACGAGTTACTGAAAACTCTCATTTCTCTCTGGGATCAATAAAGCATTTTATTGATTATTACATTTCAAAAGCCTGTTTCATAAGTTATATTTTTTCTATCCATCTTTCAAGATGAAAATCACAAAGTGTTCAACAATCAAAACAACTGAAGCAAAAATACACAGAAGACTGAAAAACGTCTTTATAGAGTAAAAAGAGAAAACCAGTAATGGGCAGCAGCTCGTGTGGAAGCCAGTTTGGAGAAGAGAGTTTGAGCTGTTTTTAAAGGCAGAGTCCACTGGTCTGAGGCTCAGGGGGACGGAGGTCCAGAGTCTGGGGACACAGCAGCACAGTTGTCATGACGAGCATCCTAACAGCTACAGTTAATGTTTTGACTCCTACGATTAGATTTTATAGATTTACATTGCCATATTTTGGCAGACCAATGGTTTTAAGATCCCTGGTCGCCTAATGGATTAGACACTGGGTTGGTGGGTTCAGGGCCGGTTCTAGGCATAGGCTAATTAGGCAATTGCCTAGGGCGCCCTCTGCTGGAGGGGGCGTCAAATTGTCTCTTTAAAAAATTTTTTTTATTTATTTATTTTGACAAACTGCTGAACACACCATTCATCTCATGTAAAGAGCAAAGTAAGTACCGTAATAAATAAATAAACTAAATAAATAAATAAAAAAGCACAACTTTTGCTACATGAACAGTCAACGTGGCGCCCCATGGCTACCTGCTGCTGCCACTGTGATCAGTAAGGTGGGGGAGAGGCGCGCTGAGCGCATCTCTCCGTCCGGTTGTTTATTGATAATCAGTGTTGGGAGTAACGACTTCCAAAGGTTACTAATTACTGTAATGCATTGCTTTTTTCGGTAACGCAGTAATGTAAGGCATTACAGAAAAAAAGCTGTAATATTTTAACGTCAGTGCGCGTTACAGTGCACGTTTAACCCGGATTGAGGCGGTGGGTTCTTCAGAGGAGAAACGTCACTCAGTAAAAAATGTGGTCAGTCAGAGCAGAGAGGAGTAAATCTGCAGCCAGTGAAACAAGTCCGGTTCTGTCCGGTCCGAAACTCATACGTGGTTCGGTTCTGAACTCGGTCCAGAGGGAAAACGCGGCTCGAGTCGTGCGCGCTCACGGCATCCAAGGCCCGTTAAGACATATGAGCGCATGCAGCGCTCCGTAAACTGAAGCGAGCGAACTGAGAAGAAGTTTCATGATAAAGAGTCACTCTGTTATTCACGTCAGAAGTTGGAGAGTTCACTCTCTCGCCCACTGAGCAGAGGAAAGAGAGCGTCATGCAGCCTCTGCTGCAGGAGGGAGGAGCAGACAGGTGGAGGAGGAGCACACAGGTGGAGGTAGGAGTCAGTCAAACTAATGAATAAGGAGCTTGTGCAGAGAGATATGTTTATAGATTTAAATATACTGTATATAGATATGATGGAATAATATATGGATAGGTAGGGATATATGGAGAGATATGGATGATAGATGGATGGATAATGATGGAAAAATAGATAAATGATGGATAGATAGATGGATGGATGGGTTAATATCCAGATAGTTGTATATCTATCCATCACATCACCTTCCACTGGATGTGTAATGAGCTACATTTATGGTCAAATCCATATTTACAGTTATTTTGATGAGAGTAACTAAAAGTAATGCAAAAGTAGTGTAATGCCTTACATTTAAAAACAGTAATATTGTAATGTAAGGGGTTACTTAAAAATGACAGTAACCAGTAATAAATAATGCATTACAGTTTTGAAGTAACTTGCCCAACACTGTAGATAATGCATGATGAGTCTGTGACGTTGTCAGTGATAGCACCTTGTTAAAAGTCGCTGGCAGAATGAAAAGACAAAGCAAGCCCTCTGGGGCAGCCTTTGGGAAACGAAGAAAGAAAAAGGAGGAAAAATGGGCCCAAAGTAGAGGTATTTAATTAATATACATGAAATTGTGAACATTTTTCCTGGACCATCATTTAGCAAGTTAGCTAAGACTAAAGGGCTATCATGCTGTTGTGCCCCCTACTTATTATATGAATGATGTCATCAGTTCAAGTTTATCCAACTTTAGTACATTGCTTACTACTTAGAATTTGCAAAAGTTACGTTGTTTCTGTTCTGGGCTGTAGGGGGCGCCAAAATCATTTTTCGCCTAGGGCACCATTCAGTCCAGGGCCGGCCCTGGGTGGGTTCAAGTCCCATCTGGGGTGTTCCATAAACATATCAGGTCAGTGGCTATCTGCTTACAGACAGCTACAATTTACCACATTTAAACAGATAGTCAGTTATCACATTTAGCAAATCAAAAGCTACAAATAATCAGCTGTTTAACAGCCACATTTAACCATTTAGCATATGTGCAGCAACATTTGATAAGTATCTTTACTTTCACAAACAGAAAGGCAGCAAAATATAACTTGCACAATAAAAAGACATGTAGCCTTTATCTTTACATCAATGGGTCAGGGATATCAGACATCCAACGTTTAATCCACATTCTGATCCATTTGATTTCCAGACATTATTCCATAAAGTTACTTTCAGATAGATAAATAGGAAGGGATTCATAAAAGATCATTTAGTTTTTAGCTGTATATACATGATTTATGTTCTTCACCTCCAAGTGACAGATGTAAAGGCTCAACACTGACATCTGGTGTTGAGTTGATAGAACAGCACCTCATGGTTTGAACAGGAAGCATGAGCATCCATCACCACCACCACCACCACCATCATCATCTAGAAACATTCACTGGGTTTAGTTCAAAGGTTTAGTTTTATATTTGTATTAAACTGGAGTCCATGAGATACGTTTAGTTTCACAGCTGTTTCTATTTGACCCTTTAGAGGTCATGTGATCATTAATGATCCTTTAACCCTCGAACTGTCTTAGGGAGTCAAACTGACCTAAAATGAATAGAAAACTCCATAGGCCCCAAACTAAGGCCAGTGCGAAGTTTAAGTTTTGTTTTTACTTTCGAAACATTAACCTTAACCAAAATGTTTTAACTCAAAAAAGTAGGATTTTATTTCTTCACTTCATTTTTAAAAGTTAACAAGCACCAACAATCTCGTCTCGTCTTCTTCCGCTTATCCGGGTCCGGGTCGCGGGGTCAGCATCCCAATCAGGGAGCTCCAGACGGTCTTCTCCCCAGACACTTCTACCAGCTCCTCCAGCAGGACCCCAAGGCGCTCCAGGGCCAAACCAGAGATAGATTTTCTCCAGCTTGTCCTGGGTCGACCTGGGGGCCTCCTGCCGGCAGGACATGCCTAAAACACCTCCCGAGGGAGGCGTCCAGGGGGCGTCCTAACAAGATGCCTGAACCATCTCAACTGGCTCCTCTCTACATGGAGGAGCAGCGGTTCTACTCCGAGTCTCTCCCGGATGTCCGAGCTCCTCACCCTATCCCTAAGGCTGAGCCCGGACACCCTGCGGAGAAAACTCATTTCGGCCGCTTGTATCCGCGATCTCGTTCTTTCGGTCATTACCCAAAGCTCATGACCAGGTGAGGATTGGGACGTAGATCGACCGGTAAATCGAGAGCCTTGCTTTCTGGCTCAGCTCCTTCTTCACCACAACAGACCGGTTCAGCGTCCATCACTGCAGACGCTGCCCCAATCCGCCTGTCCATCTCCCTCCTTCCCTCATCGTGAACAAGACCCCGAGATACTTGAACTCCTCCACTTGAGGCAGGACCTCTCTCCTGACCCGGAGTTGGCAATCCACCTTTTTCCGGTCAAGAACCATGGCCTCAGACTTGGAGGTGCTGATCCTCATCCCAGCCGCTTCACACTCGGCTGTGAACCTCCCCAGCAAGAGCTGAAGGTCAGAGCCTGATGAAGCTAGGAGGACCACATCATCCGCAAAAAGCAGAGACGAGATTCTCCTGTCACCAAACTCAACCCCCTCCACACCACGGCTGCTCCTAGAAATCCTGTCCATAAAGGTTCTGAACAGGACCGGTGACAAAGGGCAGCCCTGGAGGAGTCCAACCCTCACTGGGAACAGGTCCGACTTACTGCCGGCTATGCGGACCAGACTCACACTCCTCTGGTACAGGGACTGAATGGCCCTTAACAAAAGACCATCCACCCCGTACTCCTGGAGCGCCCCCCACAGGGTGTCCCTGGGGACACGGTCATAAGCCTTCTCCAAATCCACAAAACACATGTGGATTGGTTGGGCAAACTCCCATGACCTCTCCATCACCCTAGAGAGGGTAAAGAGCTGGTCCACAGTTCCAGGACCAGGACCAAAACCACATTGCTCCTCTTCTATCTGAGATTCAACTATCGACCGGACCCTCCTCTCCAGGACCCTGGAGTAGACCTTCCCAGGGAGGCTGAGGAGTGTGATCCCCCTATAGTTGGAACACACCCTCTGGTCCCCCTTCTTAAAAATGGAACCACCACCCCGGTCTGCCACTCCACAGGAACTGCCCCCGATGACCACGCAATGTTGCAGAGACGTGTCAGCCACGACAGTCCTACAACATCCATCGCTTTGAGATACCCAGGTTAGATCTCATCCACCCCCGGGGCTCTGCCACTGCGTAGTTGTTTGACTACCTCAGAGACTTCTGCCCCAGAGATTGGACAGTCCGTCCCCAGGTCTCCCAGCTCTGGTTCCTCATAGGAATGCGTGTCGGTGGGATTGAGGAGCTCCTCAAAGTATTCCTTCCACCGTCCGACTATAGCCCCAGTTGACGTCAGCAGCTCCCCGTCCCCACTGTAAACAGTGTGAGCGAGTTGCCGCCTTCCTCCCCTGAGGCGTCGGATGGTTTGCCAGAACCTTTTTGGAGCCGACCGATAGTCTTTCTCCATGGTCTCACCAAACTCCTCCCACGCCCGACATTTTGCCTCGGTAACTGCCACTGCTGCACCCCGCTTGGCCCTCCGATACCCATCAGCTGCCTCTGGAGACCCACAGACCAGCCACGCCCTGTAGGCCTCCTTCTTCAGCCTGACGGCTCCCCTAACCTCTGGTGTCCACCAGCGGGTACGGGGGTTACCGCCACGACTGGCACCGGCTACCTTGCGACCACAGCTAGCAACAGCCGCCTCGACAATCGCAGAGCGGAACAAGGCCCATTCGGACTCAATGTCCCCCACTGCTCTCGGGACGCGGTCGAAGCTCTGCCGGAGGTTGGAGTTGAAGACCATCTTGACAGGCTCTTCTGCCAGGCGTTCCCAGCAGACCCTCACTATACGTTTGGGTCTACCAGGTCTGCCATCTGATCCAACTCACCACCAGGTGGTGATCAGCTGACAGCTCCGCTCCTCTCTTCACCCGAGTGTCCAAAACATACGGTCTCAGGTCAGATGATACAACTATAAAGTCAATCATCGACCTGTAACCTAGGCTGCCCTGGTACCAGGTGTACCGGTGGGCATCCTTATGTTCCAACATGGTGTTCGTTATGGCCAAACTGCGACTTGCACAGAAGTCCAAAAACAGAACACCACTCGAGTTCAGATTGGGCGGGCCGTTCCTCCCAATCACGCCCCTCCAGGTCACGCTGTCATTGCCCACGTGAGCGTTGAAGTCTCCCAGCAGGACTATGGAGTCCCCAGTAGGAGCGCTATCCAGCACTCGTCCCAGGGACTCCAAAAAGGGTGGGTACTCTGAGCTGCTATTTGGTGCATAAGCACAAACAACAGTCAGGACCCGTTCCCCAACCCGAAGGCGCAGGGAAGCTGCCCTTTCGTCCCCCGGGGTAAACCCCAACATACAGGCAGAGAGTCCTGGGGCTAACAGAAAGCCCACCCCAGCCCTCCGCCTCATACAAGAGAGTCCAACCCCTCTCAAGGACTCGGGTTCCAGAGCCAACGCTATGTGTCGAGGTGAGCCCGACTATATCTAGCCGGTATCGCTCAGCCTCTTCCACAAGCTCCAGCTCCTTCCCCGCCAGAGAGGTGACGTTCCATGTCCCAATAGCCAGTTTTTGTGTCCAGGCGCTCGCTCACGGGCCCTAACCCCAGGCCTGGCTCCAGGGTGGGACCCCAGTAACCCTCCAGGCCGGGTACACTGGCTCTTTGATTGTACTTCCATGAAGGGTCTTTTGAACCGCTCTTTGTCTCACCCCTCCCCTAGGACCAATTTACCATGGGTGACCCTACCAGGGGCACAAGTGCCCCAGACAACATGGCTCCTAGGATCATTAGGGCACTCAGACTCCTCCACCACGATAAGGTGACGGTTCACGGAGGAGGCACCAACAATCAAAACATGGAAACAAACAAAACAATACATTTTAAAAACGTAACTAAAAACCAACAGAAATGTTAAAGTTACAATTTACACACGTCCAAATAAGGAAATCAAATAATTCAATAAATAAACAAAAAAAAGGAAGAATGTAAAAGTTAGAAAGTTAAAAGCAGGAATTTCTGTTAAATGGTACAAACATCCCAAAAAGTCAACCGAATCAAATAAAATTCAAAACTAAATGTACAAACATCTAAAAATAATCTAAGTCAATTTAAAGGTTTAAAAAATGAAAGAAAACAGAAACTCAAAATGAAAAAGTTTAAAACTTAAATAAAAACTGCTGAAAATATGAAATAACAATCAACTATCAGTGGCTGAAGCTTTCAATTTCCAGGTGTTTCAGGGTTTTAAAGGTTAAAACTCCAGGTGTCTTACTGGGAAAAGCTGAAGATAAACCAGTTGAACAGGGTTCAGAGCAGCTTTCTGTCAACAAGACGTTCTTCAAACAAAAGTCAAAATTCAGTGGAAAAATACTTTATTTATCCAAACCAAAGAAAACAAAGGGATCCGAAAACGGATCGTTCACAGGCTAATCACAAACTTTTCTAAAATGTTATAAAATAAGATGAATGACTAGTTAATATGTGAAAAACATCATCCGGCCAACCAATCAGAGCCAGTCTCACATCCTCCCCGCCTCCCTGAACCTGCTGAGCAGCCCGTCGTCGGCCCTCAGGGGGAAGCTCAGCGCCCGGGTTCTGTAGAACTGTGGGTCGGCCTGGAGGTTCTGGATGACGTCTGAGAGGAGGTGGGCTCGCTCCACGCCACAGCCCGGCGCCTCGTAGCCCAGCTTGGTGAAGTGGACGTGCAGGTGGTAGTAGGAGGGCTGGTAGTGCAGGTAGACCCTCAGCTTGCTGCTTGGGAGACTGTACTGCTGCAGGATGACCTCCTGAAGCACACAAACACTGGCTTTATGACCGGGTGGTGTGTGTGTGTGTGTGTGTGTGTGTGTGTGTGTGTGTGTGTGTGTGTGTGTGTGTGTGTGTGTCACGCTCATTAGGAGAGGCTTTCCTCACCTTTCCTTTCTGGAAGACGTTTTGCAGCAAAGGTAGATGCTCTGACGTCAGGTCACGCAGGCTCTTCAGGTCCCTCTGATGAGCGATGGCAATCAGATACAAGTCATCCACCTGGAAGAGGATGACAGGTAACATGAGGTTAAAAAGCTTTAGAAAAAAAAAACAATAAAATACACATAACAAAGAATCACATCAAATGAAAAGGAGCAGAATGAAGAAAACCTCTTAGAATGTCTGCCCCATTTAACAAAAGGAACTCATCGATACATTCTTAGAACTCAATGTCTTGATAATAGTAATAATAACAACATTAAAAAGTCATTAACATGAATTTCAAACCCTACACAATGAACCAGTTCAAACAGGAAGAAGCAGCGCTTATTCTCCTCTCTCTAAATTGTTTACACACTTAAATTACTTTTTAAAAAATAAATTCAGATAAATAACAAGAGCTCTGACTACGACACCACCAAACAACAACACAAGCATTACATCACAGTGGACAAACAGCACGGTCTACTAATCCAGTGTTCTTCAACCTTTTTTGAGCCAAGNCAACAGGGACTGCCCCCGATGACCACGCAATGTTGCAGAGACGTGTCAACCACGACAGTCCTACAACATCCATAGCTTTCAGATACCCAGGTCGGATCTCATCCACCCCCGGGGCTCCGCCACTGCGTAGTTTTTTGACTACCTCAGTGACTTCTGCCCCAGAGATTGGACAGTCCGTCCCCAGGTCTCCCAGCTCTGGTTCCTCATAGGAATGCGTGTCGGTGGGATTGAGGAGCTCCTCAAAGTATTCCTTCCACCGCCCGACTATAGCCCCAGTTGATGTCAGCAGCTCCCCATCCCCACTGTAAACAGTGTGAGCGAGTTGCCGCCTTCCTCCCCTGAGGCGTCGGATGGTTTGCCAGAACCTTTTTGGAGCCGACCGATAGTCTTTCTCCATGGTCTCGCCGAACTCCTCCCACGCTCGAGATTTTGCCTCGGAAACTGCCACTGCTGCACCCCGCTTGGCCCTCCGATACCCATCAGCTGCCTCTGGAGACCCACAGACTAGCTATGCCTTGTAGGCCTCCTCCTTCAGCCTGACGGCTCCCCTAACCTCTGGTGTCCACCAGCGGGTACGGGGGTTACCGCCACGATTGGCACCGGCTACCTTGCGACCACAGCTAGCAACAGCCGCCTCGACAATCGCAGAGCGGAACAAGGCCCATTCGGACTCAATGTCCCCCACTGCTCTCGGGACGCGGTCGAAGCTCTGCCGGAGGTGGGAGTTGAAGACCATCTTGACAGGCTCTTCTGCCAGGCGTTCCCAGCAGACCCTCACTATATGTTTGGGTCTACCAGGTCTGCGTAGCATCTTCCCCTGCCATCTGATCCAACTCACCACCAGGTGGTGATCAGTTGACAGCTCCGCTCCTCTCTTTACTCGAGTGTCCAAAACATACGGTCTCAGGTCAGATGATACAACTATAAAGTCAATCATCGACCTGTAACCTAGGCTGCCCTGGTACCAGGTGTACCGGTGGGCATCCTTATGTTCCAACATGGTGTTCGTTATGGCCAAACTGCGACTTGCACAGAAGTCCAAAAACAGAACACCACTCAAATTCAGATTGGGCGGGCCGTTCCTCCCAATCACGCCCCTCCAGGTCACGCTGTCATTGCCCACGTGAGCGTTGAAGTCCCCCAGCAGGACTATGGAGTCCCCAGTAGGAGCGCTATCCAGCACTCGTCCCAGGGACTCCAAAAAGAGTGGGTACTCTGAGCTGCTATTTGGTGCATAAGCACAAACAACAGTCAGGACCCGTTCCCCAACCCGAAGGCGCAGGGAAGCTGCCCTTTCGTCCCCCGGGGTAAACCCCAACATACAGGCAGAGAATCTTGGGGCTAACAGAAAGCCCACCCCAGCCCTCCGCCTCTCACCCGGAGCAACTCCAGCAAANGTGTGTCACGCTCATTAGGAGAGGCTTTCCTCACCTTTCCTTTCTGGAAGACGTTTTGCAGCAAAGGTAGATGCTCTGACGTCAGGTCACGCAGGCTCTTCAGGTCCCTCTGATGAGCGATGGCAATCAGATACAAGTCATCCACCTGGAAGAGGATGACAGGTAACATGAGGTTAAAAAGCTTTAGAAAAAAAAAACAATAAAATACACATAACAAAGAATCACATCAAATGAAAAGGAGCAGAATGAAGAAAACCTCTTAGAATGTCTGCCCCATTTAACAAAAGGAACTCATCGATACATTCTTAGAACTCAATGTCTTGATAATAGTAATAATAACAACATTAAAAAGTCATTAACATGAATTTCAAACCCTACACAATGAACCAGTTCAAACAGGAAGAAGCAGCGCTTATTCTCCTCTCTCTAAATTGTTTACACACTTAAATTACTTTTTAAAAAATAAATTCAGATAAATAACAAGAGCTCTGACTACGACACCACCAAACAACAACACAAGCATTACATCACAGTGGACAAACAGCACGGTCTACTAATCCAGTGTTCTTCAACCTTTTTTGAGCCAAGGTACACTTCGTCGTTGAAAAATATCACAAGGCACACCGGGGGGGGGGGGGGGGGGGGG
>SSNR01000699.1:27435-39972 GCA_006937965.1 Callopanchax toddi | reverse complement strand
GCCCCCCCCCCCCCCCCTCTAGATCCGCCCCTGGGGCGGAGCTGCAGCAGCGTGTCAGGAGGACTTCAGTGTGAAGCTTCTCTCTCCCTGACTCGGACCGTGGACCCGTTTACAGACATCGATGTGACCATTAAGATGTTTAGTTCCTCTGGTTTAATGCGTCTGTGATTAAACCACAGGGAGACTTTTAGCGTCGCTAGGAGGTTTTTTGTTCTGAACAGCTGACAGGCGGAAGAGACGGAACTCTGTCGCTAGACGAGAACTTTAATCCGTACAAGTGATATACTATACTTCACACGCTTTACATTGTTAACATTTTTAAACTTAATTCTGAAAGTGTGGTGGCGTTTATTTGGCCATGGCTAGGGGTGCAACGGATCATCATCGATCCGTGGTTCGTACGGATCACCCTCTACGGTTCAGAACGCACGTGGTTCGCGGTTCATGTAGAGCGCGTGCGTCGCTACATAATCCCCGGCGTTCTGTTCTCACGCGCTCTGAATCTGCAGATTATTCCCTCTTAGAAAGGTGTTCATTTTGCATCACGTATAGAGGTTCACTCTGTTGGCTTCAGCCGTTTTAGAACACCAGAACGAAGGATCCCTGATCAATATCTGATCCAGTCTCTGCTGCGCGCAGCCTCTGATTCCTCCGTCTCTCTCTCCGTCAGCTGGAATCTTTCTGATAGACAAACTAGATTCACCTGTTTCTGTCTAAGATAACGTTATGTTGGGCTTTTATACGAGCTAATAAACGTTAATATAACCAGAGTTCAGTCAGGAGCCACAGAGCAGCGCCTCGTGCGTCACGCCCCTCCCCCCCCTCCCCAGCTGTGACCGCTAGTCTGATAGAAGCAGGTCTGTGACCCTGAGGTGCCATATGAGTCTATCTCCCCCATTAATTTGTTTTAATATGACTCAAAACTTTACTGAAGCATCAGGTTGACGTCTTGAGTTAAATGCAGTTTGTATTTATGAGGATTGAGCAGAAAAAAGTTGCTCAGTGTTTTAGAAAATAATGAGAGAACAAAGTTTTTTTGTCTTTTCTTTTTCATTATGCTGATCCGAAAATTGATCCGAACCGTGACTCAAAACCGTGAACCGATCCGATCAGTGAGCTTTCTGATCCGTTGCACTCCTAGCCGTGGCGGTGCGCCACAATCAATTACATGTTGAGGAAATAGCGCTACGTCTAAAAATAGTTTATAGCACAGACCGTTTTTATCATCGCACTGCGACATATATGTCACACTGTACAGCCCTGAATAAGAATATTTTTCTATAATGTGAGCAGTATTACAAATGTTTAAGAACAAACTGACCCCAGCGTTTCCTGTCATGGTTTATTTAGCAGAATAAGCTGTACAACACGTCAATACGTAAGCAGTACGTGTACTGAATACAAACCACATCTGTAACAAACAGGTGCTTTTCTAACACCTCTAAAGTCTGTGTAATAGTAGAAAGTATTTATTCGTTGCTATACATTCAAGTTATAAAAGAAATGTAAACGGAATACAGAATGTGCATCCTCCTCGTCTTTTACAACGCTGAACGCTCACTAGAGTGTTGCCCACAGCGCCCCTACTGGCCGGCGGGCTGAATCGATATTATTACCCAGCCCTAGAATCTGACCTCTGACCCCTTCACCAGACCTGTTAGTAATCTGACCTCTGACCCCTTCACCAGACCTGTTAGTAATCTGACCTCTGACCCCTTCACCAGACCTGTTAGTAATCTGACCTCTGACCCCTTCACCAGATCCTGTTAGTAATCTGACCTCTGACCTCTTCACCAGACCTGTTAGTAATCTGACCTCTGACCCCTTCACCAGACCTGTTAGTAATCTGACCTCTGACCCCTTCACCAGACCGTTAGTAATCTGACCTCTGACCCTGTTAGTAATCTGACCTCTGACCCCTTCACCAGACCTGTTAGTAATCTGACCTCTGACCCCTTCACCAGACCGTTAGTAATCTGACCTCTGACCCCTTCACCAGACCTGTTAGTAATCTGACCTCTGACCCCTTCACCAGACCCTGTTAGTAATCTGACCTCTGACCCCTTCACTAGACCTGTTAGTAATCTGACCTCTGACCCCTTCACTAGACCTGTTAGTAATCTGACCTCTGACCCCTTCACCAGACCGTTAGTAATCTGACCCCTTCACCAGACCGTTAGTAATCTGACCTCTGACCCCTTCACCAGACCTGTTAGTAATCTGACCTCTGACCCCTTCACTAGACCTGTTAGTAATCTGACCTCTGACCCTGTTAGGAGTCTGACCTCTGACCCCTTCACCAGACCGTTAGTAATCTGACCTCTGACCCTGTTAGTAATCTGACCTCTGACCCCTTCACTAGACCTGTTAGTAATCTGACCTCTGACCCTGTTAGGAGTCTGACCTCTGACCCCTTCACCAGACCCTGTTAGTAATCTGACCTCTGACCCCTTCACCAGACCTGTTAGTAATCTGACCTCTGACCCTGTTAGGAGTCTGACCTCTGACCCCTTCACCAGACCCTGTTAGTGATCTGACCTCTGACCCTGTTAGGAATCTGACCTCTGACCCCTTCACCAGACCTGTTAGTGATCTGACCTCTGACCCCTTCACTAGACCTTGTTAGTAATCTGACCTCTGACCCCTTCACCAGACCTGTTAGTGATCTGACCTCTGACCCCTTCACCAGACCTGTTAGTGATCTGACCTCTGACCCCTTCACTAGACCTTGTTAGTAATCTGACCTCTGACCCCTTCACCAGACCTGTTAGTGATCTGACCTCTGACCCTGTTAGGAGTCTGACCTCTGACCCTGTTAGTGATCTGACCTCTGACCCTGTTAGGAGTCTGACCTCTGACCCTGTTAGTGATCTGACCTCTGACCCTGTTAGGAGTCTGGAGGTGATTTTTTAAACTAGGTCATCAGGTCAGCTCAGTGGTAGATCTAGTTGTGATCCTCTCCGTCTTTCAGCCAGAGGTCAGTCCTGCTTCAGGTCTAAAGGTCTGGAGACTTTCATCGATGACTGTAACTCGTCCACCAGTCGTCCAGGCTCCGCCTGCTGTTGGTTCAGAACGCTGCGGCTCGGCCGTTAACGGGAACGGGGAAAAGGGATCGTCTAACCCGTCTCAGCTTCCCTCCACTGGCTCCCTGTTTGCTACAGGACTGATTTTAAATGGTAATGCTGGTTTTTAGGACCCTTAATGGCCTGGCCCCCTCCTATCTATCAGATCTCCTAGAACAGCTAGCGCTCTAACTCCAGAAGACTCAGGTCCAACAGTCAGATGGACCTCTCTGTACCAGATCTAGATCCAGAACAAGGCTGATGGTTCCTTACAGTGTCGGCTCCAGGTCTGTGGAACGAGCTCCCTCTGTGAGTGAGACCAGCTCAGAGTTTAGGAGACTTTAAAGGACCTGCTCCTTGTGCTGGCTTTGTTCTGACTGTTTTCATCTCGGGATTTTTACTTTTATGATCATGTTTTATTGATATGTTATAGTTCTGACTGTTGCTGTACAGCTCTGTTGTTTTTAAAGTGCTTTATAAATAAGCTGACAAGTTTAACTGACAAGAGGTCAGAGGGACCTGGTGGAGGTCAGAGGGACCTGGTGGAGGTCAGAGGGACCTGGTGGTGGTCAGAGGGACCTGGTGGTGGTCAGAGGGACCTGGTGGTGGTCAGAGGGACCTGGTGGTGGTCTGAGGGACCTGGTGGTGGTCAGAGGGACCTGGTGGTGGTCAGAGGGACCTGGTGGTGCTCAGAGGGACCTGGTGGTGCTCAGAGGGACCTGGTGGTGGTCAGATGGACCTGGTGGTGCTCAGAGGGACCTGGTGGTGGTCAGAGGGACCTGGTGGAGGTCAGAGGGACCTGGTGGTGGTCAGAGGCTACAGTGTATCTGATCACCACCGGTGACTGACTGATGTTTTGTTCAGCTCTTTGGAGGGTGAAGAACTCTAGAAGGATCTACACTCTAGACTAGGCTCACCTAGTCTTCCTCTACGTATCCTGACATCGGGGTCTTCAGTAGGAACCTGTACCTGCTTCACCTCCACCAGGCCGTTCAGACACCAACACTAACAGACAGACTGAGAAGGCTCCAGCTGAGGGCGTGGCCCCTCCCCTTCCTTCACCATCAGCTCTGGATCTCCTGCATCACTGAAGATCTGGTTGCCATGGCGACCATGGACCGCTCCCTTCATATCTTCTCTTTCTTCAGGGTTAGGTTTAATCATCCTAATGATTCTGTTTCTGACCCGCACATGTAGACAGTGTTGTAAAAACTATGTAAGTTATAAAAACCCCACAATGCACTGGTTATCCAACATGGCCACTAACCCCATAAAGACCTCCTTTCCTTCTGGGATTGATGTGGTTGAGTGAAGTCCTACCGTTGAGGTGTGGGGGGGCCTGCAGGCGGTAGGAGCTGTAGATGTCGTTCCTCATGTCCAGTCTGAGGGAGGAACAGCTGAAGAGCTCAGACAGAGTCTCTTCTCTGATGGGAGTCTTCTCCAGGATGACCACAGCGTCCTGGTCAGCGATCTGGTAACAACATGTTCATCAATGGAAACCCTGAACAGCACAACCCTTCTCTTAGATCCCAAAAGTCAAGATAGCTCACACTCTTATTTTGAAAATCCCAAGCGGAAGTCATCATTCCCTTCCTCCCACACCATGAAACACATGAAACCTTTATCTGACCAGTGACTCGCTCCACACACAGCCTGGCCCTGTAGTCTGGTCGCTACCTTTCCATGGATGAAGATGATTTTCTCGCGGGCTGAATCACTCAGCACGGAGGCGGTTTGGAACCCAGACAGGATGTTTTCACTCTCCGCTTCTCCTCCTCCTCCTCCCCTGACGCCGGGTTTCACCCTCTTGGCCTCCCGACAGGATTCCTCTCTCTCGGAGTTCACCGTTTCACGTTTAGCCGCGGCGTCCGCCATCTTTGTAGATGCTGTTGTCCTCAAAGATCGTCTAACGGTGTGAAGAGGACTCACTCCCTCAGATTCCTCAGACAGAAGTTATTTTATTAACGGTTTAGACAATTTACAAGTTCTAATAGGAATATAGCATCTTATACAATGTCAAATTATGTCAAAAGTACAGATAGATTATTATCAACATCAAAGTAAGTAGAACATAAAGAACAAATGAAATAAAAGAGGGTTACGGGGTCTAAGGCCGTCATATTGACCAGGAGCCAGCAGTTTAGAAACGGGTTTCTGTTTCAAACACCGGAAGTCTTTTCTCACTTCGTTTTAAAACCAACAGCAGAGGGCAGAGTCATATTTACCCAAACTAAAACCAGTATTAAGTTTCTGGTATTTATGGGGTATGTTTTCGACATACAGAAGGGTTTATAATAATAATAATGATAATAAAGCAGGGTTTAGTTTGAACAGGATCCAGAATAATGGTAAGGCCAGTTCTAAACCAGGTGAGAACTTCTTTCCAGAACGTTAAGGTGAAGCGACAAGAGAAGAACAAATTATTTTCTCCACTAAAGACACACAGTTCTGTTTCAGTTTTAAATGGTTTCTGATACAGAGTAGTCATTATTTATCATCTTAAAGTGAATTTCTCTGACTTTGGGTAGACCGCCCTTTCAGATCATTGTAGAGAGAGAGTGACCTAACTCTCTGGATGATTACAATCTGTAAAAAGAAGAGCTTTAAAAGTGTTCTTAATGAATTCATTATTACTTTGTTTTTCCAGTAGAATACATTTTCCAGTATTTAACTTTGGTAGTGTAGCAGACACTTGGAATATAGTAGGGTATTTTTGATTATCTGAATTAGTGGAAGTGGGATTGCTTTACATACGGCTTTAAGTTCTCTGTATGGGCAGTTTAACTTAAATGTGTTAATAAAAACGTTAGTTAGACGTTAATGTGTGGATGTTTGGATCAACACCGAGCTAAAACAAGGCCTAGAGACAGGGCCTGACGCGTTAACCCTTTAGGACCACGTCTGATGGCGTTCTGCATTCTGACCTGCAGCCTAAACCTGTTACACAAACCATGTCCTTTAATAGGTTTAATAGTCCAGTAAAACTCCTGGCTGGAGCCTTTCAGTGGTGGTCTTTAAAGGGTTCAAGGTTCTGCAGCTGAGGGTTCTTCTAGACCGGTTCTCATGTGGATTTAATTCACATTATGGAGTCTGGTAGGGGTCAGAGGGGTCATCGTTCTGATTTGTGTGGACTGAACTTTGTCTCTTTCAGCTGCCTTGTCTCACAGAACAGGGTCAGACAGTTGTGAAAGTCACTTTCTACACAAACTGTGG
Source organism: Callopanchax toddi (assembly GCA_006937965.1). Lineage (NCBI taxonomy): Eukaryota > Metazoa > Chordata > Actinopteri > Cyprinodontiformes > Nothobranchiidae > Callopanchax > Callopanchax toddi. Next base: position 33,697 of record SSNR01000699.1, on the reverse strand, counting down.
GAAAATGTGGTAACTTTATTCAAACTCTGATCCTGGAGACAGAGACTGGAAGTGCAGCTGTTGTCATGGTAACGTCACATTTCAGACTGTAGTAGACTCACACACACACACACATCTGTAGTGTTATTACATACGTATAAAGGGGGTCCAATCAGATCAAACACACTCCACACATTCATAACCCATGAGGATGAGTTTAGTCTGTGATTGGACCAGAAGACAGGTGTCCAGTGAAGTCCCTGCATTCATAAAATAAACTGACTTTATATAACCATCAGCTTTATTACTATACAACATATGGATGTAAGGCTAAGACCTCATTCAGAGTTTCTTGAAAAGGTCTAAGATGAAGAAAGGAAATGAAACCAGGCTGGATTAATGGACCTATCTACGGCTAGATGATCGTTATTTATGAATAATTAACACTCTGACACCAGTCTTATGGAGAGAGCCCAGGGTTACTCATCTCCGTCAGCTCCCCATCAGATCTAGAACTCCTTCTGTGGTCCGCTCCCCCAAACACAGGTCTCTGTGGCTCCTGGTGACCCCGTCACCTGGTCCAGGATACCAGTCTGGACCAGTCACCTCTGGCTCTGGAGACCATGACAGGTTCATCTGAGGGGGCAGAATGGGCTCTGCACTACAGGACTCAGAGGGTACCTCATGCTGGAGGAGACCCAACTGCTCTCAGCAGACTCAGGACGAGACCGGCTCTGACCTGGACTCAGAGTCTCTCTGACCTGGACTCAGAGTCTCTCTGACCTGGACTCAGAGTCTCTCTGACCTGGACTCAGAGTCTCTCTGACCTGGACTCAGAGTCTCTCTGACCTGGACTCAGAGTCTCTCTCTCTGACCTGGACTCAGAGTCTCTCTCTCTGACCTGGACTCAGAGTCTCTCTGACCTGGACTCAGAGTCTCTCTGACCTGAACTCAGAGTCTCTCTGACCTGGACTCAGAGTCTCTCTGACCTGGACTCAGAGTCTCTCTGACCTGGACTCAGAGTCTCTCTGACCTGAACTCAGAGTCTCTCTGACCTGAACTCAGAGTCTCTCTGACCTGGACTCAGAGTCTCTCTGACCTGGACTCAGAGTCTCTCTGACCTGGACTCAGAGTCTCTCTGACCTGGACTCAGAGTCTCTCTGACCTGAACTCAGAGTCTCTCTGACCTGGACTCAGAGTCTCTCTGACCTGAACTCAGAGTCTCTCTCTGACCTGATCGATCTGGACCGTCAGGATCCAGTTTTATGTGACTTGGCTCCTGATGAGCGAATCATCTTCTTGTAGGTGTAACTTTATCAAAAGTCACTCCTACAGAAAGTAAAAACATCAGACTTAGAGTGAAATTCATATTTTAAATTACTTCACGGTTTAATAAACCATTATTAATACTTATATGGTCATTATTATGGTTTATTAACTTCCTCCTCCTGCTGGAACTCATTGGAAACATCAGGAGTTATTCCATGAATTAAGTTATAGAAGATGTATGATTTCTAAATCAGTCACTGAACGATGAAGCAGTCATCCTGATTAATAACATATTAGGAAAACGTCTGTCTGATTAACGTAGAGCTCTGTAGCCTCAGAGACGTGTTTTCTTCTGAAGGATGTGGAGAAGGAGTGACTTCAGACCTGTAACAGGGACTCTACGGTCTCTGGACCTGATGGTCTCCTCCTCCTGGACATGAGCAGGACACTGTCCTCATGTCCATACGCTACACACCTGTCCTCACAAATGAGCGGTGTTGCCACAGTTACTTTGAAAAAGTAATCCGACTACTGATTACTCCCTTAAAAAGTAACTTAGTTACTTTACTGACTACTTGACTTTAAAAGTAACTAAGTTAGATTACTAGTTACTTTTTTAGTTACTTTATTAGTGACATTCAGCTGCTGATGACTCCTCCTCTGCCTCAACATTAAAATAACCTCCAGTTTGACTAAAACTCTTTATTAGAAGTGAATTTTAACAGCAAGTCAACAAAATGGATCTCCTGACTTTAAAGTTGAACTTCCAAACTAGTCCCTGAAAAAAATTCTTGTTTTTTATGAAATATAAATTAAAGACAGTCTCACTTTTATGGCAAAACTACCTTTTATAAATGTAGGATTAATTGTATATAAGGTATCAATCTTTAGTTCTTACATCTTTTTATGCTTAGAATGATGAACTGTTTTATACTATGCCTGTACTGTGCTTGTGTGAGAGAACTGTTTGCAGGAGCAGATGCCTCAGAGGAGAAGTATGCTGGCAGTTTCACATCCTGATAAGGAAGAGACATCGGCGCTCGCCTGATAGCGGTGTAGCAGAGTGGAACAATAATTCAACGTTCGTCCTTGTGTATGACTATGTACTTATGATTTGTGTGGCTACTGTTTTCAGCTGGTTTTCCCCCCTTCCCTCCGCAGACTGAAACCCCATGTAACCAGGGCGTTCCTGATTCTAATAAATAGCACGGGGAGCAGGGACTGCTTCAGAGTGAGTTGGGAGATTGTAACTGAAGCAGTCTCTGATTCACTCTCCTTGCAAGTAAAACCTTAATGATTCTCTGTGTCTTTGTTCTTACAGATTGTGAATTATGTTAGAGGTTTAAACCTAACAATAAAATAACTTGTTTATTACTGTAACTATTAAATTCATTTTAACATATTAACATCAGAACATTTGAATGAACATTAGAACAAACCTTAATGTTCTGACACTAACTCTAAATCCTGACTGTATTTAGATCATCTCTCTCCTCCATAGTTTCTGTTTGTGTTGATGCAGCTGGTTTTTACAGGATTTACCTGAAGTCCAGGTCAGCCCTAACCCTACCTGACCCTCTTTTTCTAAATATACTTTTTGGAAAAAGTTTTGTTTGACAACTAAATCTCATCTTTTAGAAAGATTTATTTATTCATTTATTTTTAAAAAATCTAAAACATTTTTTTGAATTTAAAGTAAAATGCACAACTCTGACTAAAATGAATAATCTATCTCCTGTCATCACTCAGCACCACGGTGAAGCTTTGAAGCGGAGGCTTTTAGGACCATGAGGAGCTGACATCAGCTGTGTTTCTGCTGCTGCTTTGTTTACCGACTGCTGCGTTTGTCTGAAGGACGCTCCTTCAAAACGTCTCTTTGGTTGCTGGTGAAGGTTCTCAGTCATCCAGGTCATGATGATAATCCAACAAAGGGCTGGCGCTGCTTCATTCCAGCTGTTTGGAGCTACGGCTGCATTCAGGCTGCTAGTGCCAGTCTGTCAGACAGACAGTCAGCTGTTCCTGCTCGTCGGTTCTCCGTTTGTTCTCAGTCTCACACTCCTTAACAAAGTCTAGACCCCGAAGATAAAACAAAGCTGCTGTATCAGAGGAGTTTACAAAAATAATGCCCGGATATTCAGGTAAATAGGCGACTTTATCACAGGTCAGTGACTCCTCCTCCAGCTGGAGCGACTCCTCCGCTGTGCTCGTGTTGAAAACGTGACTCCACCTCATGCTGGGAACGAGACACAACGCCGCTCACAGAAATGCAGGAAGAAAATAAATATTTTAGGGAAATGGACAATGATAGTAACGCAAAGTAACGCACAGTGGCTGGAAAAAATAACTTTAATCAGATTACTGGATTGGAAATAGTAACGCGTTAGATTACTCGTTATTGAAAAATGACGTCATTTTAGAGTAACGCGTTACTGGCAACACTGCAAATGAGAACCTGAATGAAAACGTTTCTCTCAGTCTGTTCATACACACGTCTTCAGGTTGTAGAGCTGCTGCACCGATTGGTAGAACTAGCAGGTGACCGTGGACAGGTCATCCCCCGCAGGGTGCAGAGGAGGCGCTGTCATCAGGTCCAGGATCGTTCACATGCTGAGCGCGTCAGGACCCAGCAGGTGGGGGGGGGCAGGCTGCTGCACCGCCCCACCAAGGTGTGCAGGATGATCACGGCCTGTGGGTTCCTGAGAAGTCCCACCTGGTCCCCCTCCCCCCCACAGGGAGCAGGTGTTCTGCAGCACTTACAGGACTACACAGTAGACACCGTTCATTGATTATTTTTATTCACAAGTTCTTTTAGTGAGCTGGAGATTTCAGCTAACACACCACAGATCTGGCGAAGTTCATCTCGGACTTCCGTCACGGCACTGATGGTGTCCCTTTGCATCTGCATCACAGTGTCTATCAGCACCCGGCCACTCCCAGGAGCACCGTGCTCCCGGGGGAAGGCCCTCTCTGCAGCCGCGTCCTCTGGACTCGTCCAGCCAGGAGTGTCCTCTCCGCTCACCGCTTCCAACTGAGTAACTGTGGACACAGTACGGGTCATTCACCCACGTCTCTTCTTAAACACAGAATCAATTAACAGAAGATTAGTATTTTACCGGTCTCCTCTGCCGGGTCGGCGTCTTCCTCCTTCCCCACCACGATGCTACACACACCTTCCAGCCCCAGCATAGCAGATATTCTTGCCAAAAGCGGTGTGGAGATGGACGTGCCGGGACCTCCACCTGTGGCAGGCACACTCTGGCGGTGACACGCCACCTTCCTCTTTGCCTCCACTTTCATATCCGACCACTTCTTTTTAATGTCGGCCACAGATCTCTCCGTCACGCTCACGGCGTTCACCTCTGCCACAACGCTCTGCCACTCTAAGGCCTTCCGTTTGTTTGTGATGCCACAACTGTGACCACCAAACAAAATGGTTTTCCGTTGCTCCACTTCACTCACAAGCACCTCGATTTCAGTCTCTGTGAAGTTGCGTTTCCTAGACCTCTCCACTGCCATGATCAACCATGAAAGGGTTATGTAACTGCTGAATATTCATGAGGTACTTCTCCTCGACAATTTATGGCAGAATGTGGGTGTGTAGGAGGGACCTGATCCAAAATCACCTACACACATTTCAAGGAAGAGTGTGATTCATAAAGCAGAAGTCCAAACCGCTGTAGTACACAGTGTTCTCTCTGTGTAAGGAAGAGGCTTCTGTAGAGCTAGAGTAGACTGTTGGCAAGGATTCTGCACAAAGTTTGATCCACGAGGCTCCTGGAGTCATGTGATCACAGTGAGCATGCTCTTCTTCTGATTGATGGATGAATCACATGGCTGGTCCAGGGTTGGTTTCCTGGTGAAATCCAAATCATCCTGCAAGGATTTAAAAGAATGAAAGTGAGATTTTAAAGGACCTATGTAACATGCAGACTAAACAGGTTCATACTGCTCCCAAACAGCCGACCAGAAGAGAAAAACGCGTGTAGGCGACTGAACCAGGAAGGTCTGGTAGTACTACCTGATTCACAGCCCTTCTGGTCACTCCCACACTTATACTTAATGGTTTTATACACCTTGTACCCAAATGATCATTATTATTATTGATATTGTAAATTTCCTTGAAAAATTGTGATCAAATTTCAAGATGACATAAACCACCTCAATAACAATCATCAGTGTTGTTTTTGTTGACGAGACGATAACAAAATTAAAGCGTTAACGCAGCTTTTTGTCAAGATGTTAACGAGACGCAGACGAGTTAAATGACGTAAAGGAGACGAGTCAGCTGCTGGGATTTGTCGATGTGTGAAGTTGTGCCATTTTACCATCGATCACGTGAACTTTTATTGTGAAGGGCTTGACCCTGTGATCAGTTCCAGGGCGACCAGCTTATCGTCTGTGACGGCGCGCCAATCAGACAGGGTTCTTACAGGTTTCAATACGTTACATTTTAGACCTTTTGAGACCTTTATGTATGACATTTTATACCAACAAGATGCACAAGTAGGAAGCTAATCCCCAAAATAAAATGAATTAATTAAATAAAATGAATGAAAATAAAATAAATAAATTACAGCATTTTAGTCCAAAAGACTAAGGCTACGTTCACACTGCAGGTCTTAATGCTCAAATCTGATTTTTTAATCAAATCCGATTTTTTTGTCTGGCTGTTCACACTTCAACTGAAATGCGACAGCAAACAGTCTCCAGTGTGAACGAATCACGGCCCCAAAGCGGCCCGCATGCGCAGACGATGACAAGACGTCACACATAACGCGCTCTGTTTACGGAAGTAAAATGGCTTTGGACTTGAACACGGCCCAATTACGGTAAGATATCTTTAAGGCTGAAATACACCGGAGACATCAGCGCTGCGCCACGTCGCCCTCGCACCGTTATTTTGATTAAAAACCATTTTAGTCCGTCAGATCACTCATCACACGGGGACCGCCACAGCGCTTCCCAGAAACGCGAGTCCACGCCACGGCGCTAAGTTCACTTGAACAGAATTGTC
>SSNR01000699.1:5935-23181 GCA_006937965.1 Callopanchax toddi | reverse complement strand
TGACTAAGACATCCGACACAAACATTCCAAACTCAGTTCTAGAGGACTTGGAACATAATGTCTTCTCTGGATAGAGACAAAGTAAAATCACTTTTAGACTTCACAAGCCAGGGTTTGATTTTCAATTGTCGTGGTTTCTGAGTTCGAAGTTGCAGGAACGCTGTTCTGTGCATCGCCAAAAAACAAAATATGGAGCTGCTCGCCCCGTGTGCGAATCCACTGTTGGTGAACGCTGGATGTTTGGTGGGTGGCCATTTCCACAACATCAAAAAGGAGGACATTTTTCAGCGATGACCCAAGAAAAAAAAGCTATAACATAATATCAAACCCATTACATAGTATGATTGTTGTACTCTCCCAAAATATAAGGTTTTTTAAAAAATGTTGTCCTTCCCAGGCTGCTTCTGATTGGTTGGTCTGCCTGCATCGACCTCGTCAACATGGCTAATCTGATTAGGTTTGGGCTTTAACCAGTTACATTTCTGATACCGTATTTGACACTTCATCCAATAATCTGTTACAAAAACATCTTATGGATGCATAATTGCATTTAGACTTTGTTATTTTTGTATCACTTTAATAACATTTACAAATCAACACTAAAAAAGATGAATGAAAGGAGCAGAGACTTTAAAAATATATTTTCTGTCCATTTTTATAAAACAAAATGATATTCCTTACCCCTCAATTTGATACAGTTTTAAATATATTAATGATTTTGATTCTTTTATTTCTTTGCCAAGGTTGTTATATTATTTTACCCCATTTACAGAAATATTCAGTTCTTTTTGGTTCTAAATTGAGGCTTTTTATAAACTTCACTTTAGGGCTGTCACGGTAACCGCACAAATGAAATATATTATTTAGATATATATTAAGAAACCTACCGCGCTGCATGACGGGCCACTGCAATTACCGCACCTGACAATACTGATGATGATGAGGTAAAGTGCGCGCTGATGGAGGAGATCGTACACATGGAAGATGGAGGGAGCGGCGCCAGTGCGTCAGCTGCAGCCCAGCCAGAATCCTTGGCGGAGACGGTGCTGCTACCAGCGGCAAAAAAAAAAAAAAAAAAAACACTCGGAGACCTGCTGAAGTCACGGGCCAGCACGTCTTCTGCATCTGTCCCAAAGAGTTAGAGCCGAGCTGGAGCTCAGTCGCTACCTGAAGGAGGAACCCATCGACCCTGATGAAAACCCCCTGCAGAGGTCGCGCTGGGCTTTTTAGTTTTCCGTCATTTGACTGACGGGGTTAAAAAATCCAGTCATAATCTATTTTTATCCGTCACTTATTAATTTAAAAAATCATAATAATTACATTTTCAGTAGCATTACTACTCTAACACCGGGCCCATTTAGCACATAAATCCATAGGATTAGACTCTAAGTTAGTCGATCAGCCAGTCATCAGACATTTCTAAAAACTCCGTTTGGAGTCGAGCGCAGCGCAACGAGGTGCAGCTCTGTGCGCTCCGCGGGACTCTGATTACTATATAATATTAACGTTCATTATGAGATCATGAGAGAGATGAGGGGTTCACATATTTTTCATTGAGATACTCAGGGGAAAACCTGGTGCTGATGCTTAATGCGGACCTCCTCGCGTGAGGGAGTGTTTGAGGTCCAGTTCTATGCGCGCTCGGCTCGTGGAGCAGATTTAGCGTGTCAACAAGCCTCCACAGCTTATAAACGCTACTCTGAGAGCAGTGCACATTACAACAGGAAGTGTAGTTAATCCATATCTGATCGCGCACTGAGCACCGGATTGCAAAGGGGCGTTTGAGCGGTTCGGGTCTGACACCTGATGGAGGACCAGTGTTGTTCTGCTGCAGAGCGCAGGACGTCTGGATCACAGGTCTGCGCTCAGCAGAACCTCAGTCTGGGCTGCAGGTATTGGTTGGTGGAGATGCAGCTAGTTCTGCATCCTTGGTTCGAATTATTAGAGGGGACACTTCAGTGATTTCCTATGACGGTCTGATGGCGCGCAAACCTGTCAGAATGACCAGCGCCCTTCAGGTCTTTCCGTCAGAGTAAAAAAATTTTAAAAAACGGTTAAATACCGGAAAAATCCGGTTAACGCGACCCCTGATCCCCTGACATGGTGGCGTAACAACCAAGAGCGATTCCCTTTGCTCTCCAGAGCTAGTACATGTGCATTTGTGCAACGAGCGCACCTTCAGAGGGTTTTCAGTGTCTCTGGAAACGTTGTCACCCCTCTCAGATCCTGTCTGAAACCGCATCAGGTTAATCTTATTTTATATACTTGATTTTAACAAAACGGGCGCTTTTTTATTTTATTTTAGTAATTTACAAAGAAATGTGCTAAATAAATAAAGTGCTGCAATAAAATCGCACACCGCAATATTGAGCTGCCCTGACTCACCGCAGGGGGAGTTCCTCAACCGCGACAGCCCTACTTCACTTCCTTTCAAATTATAACTACCAACTTTTTCTTGAAACATTTTCTGAATATTAGTTGGTACTCTCTTTGGACATTGTAATATTTTCAAGTCAACTAAATCATGTCAGTATTTTATATTTGATAAATAACAGGTTAGAGGGATCTATTACTGATGATCTTCAGGGCTCTTTTTGTAAAATAAAAACAAAGTTTTACTTGTTGATCACCAGATTTGTTTACTTTAGGTGCATTACATTTGTCATTAGAGACCACAGGTGTGATTATTAGTGGGGATTTATCTCCTCATTCTGTGCTTCTCCACCCTGGACCCTCTGGAGTGAAACTGGTGTGTATCTTAATTAGTGCCGTGGCGTGGACTCGCGTTTCTGGGACGCGCTGTGGCGGTCCCCGTGTGAGTGATCACAATGATTTTTAATCAAAATAACGGCGCAGGCGCGACATGGCTCAGCTCTGAGGTCTCTGTTTTTTTTTCTCCGCTCCGGTTTCTGGTCGACCTGTTTCATGGTTCAGGTTTCAGCTGCAGCGCGAGTTCTCTGTCCGGTCCAGGAGGAGGCGTGTCCGGGGCACAGCTGAGTGCGGAGAGCACCCCGAGTTACCTCACACACGCTGAGCAGAGCTCTCCAGGTTTTGTTTGTTTGTTTTTCCACAATTTGTTTCTCTGGACCAGAGACTCTGGACCATGTGAAGAAAATAATTCAGCCAAAAGCCGGCGTCCGTCTCAAGGGCTCGCCGGACGGCAGACACGCCTCCTGAAAACCGGACAGTCCGTCCTAAAGCCGGACGATGGCCACCCCCATTCCACGTCAAATGAATAGTTTTACGGCACACCTGACAAAAAGCCTCTCGATCATTGCCCAGGACTAGGGTTGGGTATTGAAAGGGTTTCATTCGGTACCGGTGCCATTTAGATACTTTTAAAACGGTACCGGTTCCTAAACGGTATTTAAATCGGTACTTTTAAAACCTAAAAACACAGATTTTTTTTTATGATCCCCTGACTTTTTATTTCTTGAGACAAAAGACCGAGCCAAACATCAAATTCTTCATAATTTAAAGAAAGAAAATATTTACATTATACTGTACATTAATTAAATGTACAAAACATTAACTGTACAATTATTAACTGAACATCAACTCAACCTACTGACTAACATGGAAATACAATCCTAAACACTGACCTGACACTCAGATCGGTGCTCTGTGGTGTTCTTGTTGTCACACAGTGAAAAGTTGGTTTTGATTTTAAGTTTTATTTATTTGCATGTTTTTTCCCCTGTTTTTATGTTTTATACTGTTTTAATGTTGTTTATTTTTAATTCTTTGGATCGCTGTGGACTGATTTTAACATGATGATAATCACTATCACCTGTTGTAAGTGGGCGTGTCCAGGAGGAAACTTATTTAGGTGCCACTCAGGTTGGCAGAGCGACAGAGAGAGTGAACAGAAAAGAAAAGAAAAGGACAGACAACGAAGGAAATGAAAGGTGTGCTGAAGGAAAAAAGGAGAAGCAGCAGGATGTGAGGAGGAGGCAGATCGGCTGTCCCGGTGAGCGGCGAGGAGTCGAGCGTCTGGTCCCCGCAGCTGGAGCCAGGATCCTCGCTCCAGCTGCGGGGACCAGCAGCGCGTCCCACCGATCTCATGGGGCGCGCTGCGAGTGAGTGACGGCCGGCATGAAGTGGACCTCTGCCCGCACCATTCAGACCAGTGCGCTCTGCGGGGCGAAGAGATGCGAGGAGCCGCGGCTGACGTCACCGATGGACTGCCGCACAAGGAGATGGGGAGTGCGCGTGTCGGGGTTGTGTTTCCTGCGGCAGCCTGCTGCGTGCGTATCACGTGACGTTTGTGTGCTACAGGCTACAGCTTATTAACGGCAAACACCAGAGGGCGTAATTAGGCGGCTATATTTTGGGGAACCGAAATGGCGCACCGAAATTCATGTTGTATTTCGGTCCGAGTAGTACCGATGATGTAACGGTCGGGTCCATACCGGAACCGAACTTTGGTACCCAACCCTACCCATGACTGGTTTAGCCAGCCTTTAGATAATGGGTCGTCGAGCCAAAGTTTGGAAAACTTACATTTTCCCCATTGTTTGCAGTGCTACTTGCTAGCTTCTACATGAGTTATCCTGACACCACGCATGCACAATAAAGCTGTTGTGCGCATGTGCAAGGCTATCAACAGCTTTCAGGGTTCTGCTGTCCTGTCAGCACGATAAAAAAGACGTTTTTAGTTAAACGAATGGGGAAGGTTAAAATATTTTAATTTTATGACAGAAATGTACTACAAAGTCGGAATTTTTTAACTATCAAATGCAGTAATTTACTACCTTTTAAGGGCCTTAATTTGAGCACATTTCATTTACTACCTTTTACTACCTTTTACCACCGCGCGGAAACCCTGTGCACAGTTTACGCCAAGCAACGTAATGCGCCGTGTGCACGTGACCCGACGCGCGTGTCGGGGTGTTTTGGGGAGGAGTCGTAGGACGTTGGATTCAAAAACTGCTCTCCTGATGAAATAATCCACAATGCAGCTTAAAGGCTTTTATTTTGAAAGAGGATTTATTGGCCGCTTTGCTGACAGGAAACGGTAAAAGTTTAATCTACCAGCTGGTTCTGGTTGTTGCTAAAGGCTCTGATTGGTCCTGGCGCTATCCAATAGCATGTGAAGACGGTTTGATTGACAACCGTTGATCCCGCCCCTATGAATGAGTTGTGGCCAGACTAGAGGTCCACATAGAGTCTGGCTATGAGGAGACGTTTCTACAGTTAGATTTATGAGCAAAGACATTGCTAACGTTTTTACAACAGTGACTTAAAACGGACACTAGGGGGTGCTAAAAACATGACAAAACTGCACAGTGTGCGTTTCAACACTAAAATTAATATTAAAGGTCCATGTCCTGGTTCTCCGTGTTTTCTGACTTAAGCCTGATTTATACTTCTCCGTCTGCGTCGTTACGGAGACACGCAACGCCATTATGCGTCGACGCAAGCTCTCTACGACATGCTCGCAGAGGCTGACGGAGACGTGCCCAAAATTCTAACTATGCGTCGAAAGCGACGGACAACGCATGCCTGTGATTGGTCGGATCAACACCCCGTGATCATTTCCGGCTTGATGCTGGTATCAACAGAGTAGTAATAGTAGAATCTCAGGGAAGCAGATTTGGATCAGCTCGAGAAACGTCTGGCAGAAGAAGTACGAACATTTATATCATCCATCAGTGTCCCTAAAGGGTTAAACAAGAGCTACATATTCGCTCGTCGTCTGCCTCGTCCTCACTGAACGGACGGACATTCAACAGACGCCGCTGTCTCCTCACTCCTGTTTCATTCTTTTAACAACATTGTTTGTTCCTCCAGATCAATCTGTTCAAACTCAATCAGAATTCGCTCTCTGTCAGCCATTACTGAGCTGAAGTAAACAAACTTTGGTCGACCGAGGCATTACTGCAGAAAAGTTATGCGCCCTCTGCTGTCCTGGTGGAGAATTGCTTCACAACACTGACGGAGAAGTAAAAATCAAAAACGTCTCCGTCAGTACGTGTGAGCACAAACGTGCTGTCGGAGAAGTATAAACCAGGCTTTATCTATCATGTGTTGAGTTCTCACCTTCAACCTGCCAGAAAGAGCAACAAACGGCGTCCATCTGTCTCCTAGTCCAGCCAGTGAGAAGCTCTTCCAGATTTCAGACCCAGGTTTCAAACAGTTTTTTTCACTCCAGCCTGCTATGAGGTCATAGTGATCCGGACTTGCTTATATGGTCAATTCTCCGCCCACATGCACGTTCACGACACCTGGAGCGAGGCAGTGCCGCCGCCATTGACCATAGACCGTGTAGCACAGACACAGTTATCCTCTCGTGTTCCTCTTTTCTCTTAGCGAGCGTTTAGTTTCACTTTCACTAGGGCTGGGGGATATAACGAGTATATTCGATGTATCGCGGGATTTTCCACGTGGGATGTGTAAAATGGTTATATCGTCAACACTCGCGTATAAACTGTGACGGCAAATTGAAGCTGTCTGCTTGTAATTCACTGTAAGTTTTGTTTTTCCCACACGCTGTGAATGCATCACTACTCGCCCCTCCCAACCTGAAAACTGTCTACCTGCTGCAGCGACGAGCGAGCGGGTCTCCTCGATGAGGAAAAAGACGGAAATTAGACGGAATCGAATCACCAAACAAAACTGAGTTCAGTAAAAGGGAATAAAGTATTTTCTGAGTTATTGTGTCCGCTGCAGCCGCCACACCTCCTGTCACCTGGTGACGCAGCGGCTCAGCTGAGCTCCCCTCAGAGAAAACCGAAGAAGAAATAACCAGACCGCTTCTGAGAAAATTCTCACTGAAATGTGAATTTTCTCTAAGTTTAGCTCAAAGCTCAGGACGGAACAATATTTAAAGACTTTTATGAATCTGGAGAACAACTTTTCTCTAAGTTTAGTCAGCAGACGATGAGCTGATAGTCAGAACGCCGTGTGTCTCTGCTCTGTGATGGATGGAGAAGTCTAAATGAACAGAGGTCTGTTTAAAGGGACATGAGGGAGCTTTTGAAGAAAAGTAATAATTGCATGTTCAGTTTATTTAGGTTAATAAGTGATGAAGCATTTTAAATCAAACAGAATGAGTCCACCATGTATCATTCCATCATCTAGAACAGGCTGTGAGCTGTAAAATGTTCTGCAATTCGGGAACGAATTTCCCGCGCTGTCCTACGGATGTGACGTCAACTGACGCTTCTGCGCGTTCTCGGGCTAAAAAAGTAATAATAAATGTATATCCAGTAGGTGGCAGTATTGCACCTTTGTGTAGTGTTGCTAGTCAATGGCGGACTTCCTTGTCTAAACCAGTGGTTTTTCTCATCAAACTGGTGTTATCTTGTTTATGGAGCTGAAAACCTCTCTGATGGATTATAGGGTTTCACAGAGCTAAAGGTGCTGTTATAGGCGACCGCACAGCGATCTGTCCATGTTTATGGTCTCGGCACTGTAGGCCGCAAATCCCCGACTGTTTCCTGGACCCCAGTCCGCTTACAGTGCATCTAAGGCGGCTCTGCTGCGCACGGACCTCCGGGTGCTCCGGAGCTCCACTCCGTGATGTGAATTTGAGAAATCTAGGGTAATATACGCGGCGGGGCATGATTCTATCACGCTAGATTTCTCAAATTCTCCTCCTGGTGTCCGAGAACACCGGCTGATTAAAGCTTTTAGCGATACAGGCAGCAGTGGAAGCTGGAACATAGCGGCTAGCGAGATTAGCTCTGTTAGATCGACTCCCTCAGTCTGATCGTGTGTGTGTGCGTCGCAGGGCATTGTTTTACTATATTTCCTTTTGTATTAATAAAATGTATTTTTATTTATGGAATCATGCCTCCGGCTGCCTTTGGTTGAACCCTCATGAACTAGTGAGAAATTTGTGCACGCTCACGCTAAAAGCTGCAGTTATTCGCAGCGCCAGACGCGGCGCTCATGAGGTTTGTTTTTCAAAGCTGACTCTTGTCCCTTTAACAGGCAGGTGTCTCAAGTTTTATCTTTAGGCAGCTTTTAGGTTTCTTTATGAGACATTTTTATGCTGAGTTTAATTCTAAAGACATTTATTTTACAAAAATACTTTGTTTAAAAGTGAGATACACTGGATCAGGGGTGTCAAACTCATTTTCACCGAGGCCACATCAGCATAACAGCTGTCCTCAAAGGGCCAGATCACTTCAAAATGTAACCAAATTAAATGTAAAATAAATGTAACAACTCCTTAACGTTACATACCTCTGAATTTATTACTTTTACAAGATAAAAAATTACAAATGCATGAAAACTAGGTCTGCTTGTTGCTCTGTTAGAACATAGATCCTTTTGATTGGTCAGGTTATGAAACCCACTGAACTCCATCAATCAAGGATCAAACTATTCAAGTGGATTAAAAATACATCAAAGTTATAATAACTCTGATCAAAACATGTGTTATAGTTAGGGGTGCACACAGTCTGTCATCACATGTCCTCAAGGGAGACCCTGGCTCTGGGGTTTGTGGGGGGGTTGAAGATGATGATTTGCTGTTGGCTCAACATTTTTCTGCTTAATGCTCAATATTTCAAACAACCTTTGACTCATGAGGTCATTCTGATGCTTAAATAAAACTTTTAAACATATTTAAACCAGTTAAATATTAAAAGCCTTCTACTAGTCACCTCTCCGGTCTGACAGAGCGATGACCCGTTTCTTCCTCACTGCAGTCAGACAGCTGCAGCAGGTGAGGAGGCGTGACGATCAAGGTGTTCTGATCCTCCTGACTGAGCACCGTTAGTATTAATGTTCATTAGCTCGTATAAAAGTCCAACACAACACGTTATCTTAGGCAGAAACTGGTTAATCTGGTTTGCCATCAGAGAAGAGGATGATCAGCTGACGGAGGATCAGCAGCTCCCCGCGCGCGCACGCATCATGGATCAACAATCGACCAGTGATCTTTTGTTCTGGTCAACTAAAATGACTGATTCTGACAGAGAGAACTGGATATGTGATGACAAAATGAACGTCTTTCTCAGAGGGGAATTATTTATCAGCAGCTTGAGAGCGAGCTGTCGGGTCGGGGAGGAGTTAGTAAAGTGCGCGAGCGCAGCTAGCTGGATTACAAACCGTGTCCTGAACCATAGAGGGCGATCTGTTCAGATCACGGATCGATTGTGACCCGTTGCACCCCTACTGGGCATGTGTGAGCTGCGTGCGTGGGTCGGACGTACTGTGATTGTGTGTGTGTTAAAGCGCGCGCCGAGCTGTGCGTAATGGCGCACTGGAGATGCTGTGTGTGTGTGTGTGTGTCGGAGCGGAGGTCCTACCGTGTGTGTCCACTAGCTTCACAGGTCATGTGACCACTCATTCACTGAGCTGCAACAGGATGTGAAGCTCGTCAGATCGAGGGTCTCCCATCAGGACCGCGCAGCGCTGGTCCGCAAAAGTGCGTTCGAAATCCGGTTCTCATGAGGACCAGGGTACTGCTTGTGTGCACCCTGCCCTGTAGTGGCGGTAAGCCGTCAAGTCGCAGGTAACACAATTGACATGCATTGTGGGAAATGTAGTTTTTGGTCAAAATACGCTTTTTACCTATTTATTTCTGAATACTCAGACCTTTTAAAGAGCATATTTTAAGTTAGACACTCCCTTAAACAAATGTTTAGAGAAATATAATAGAAACTTTTTCTGAATAAAAATTTACACTAATTCAGCTTATTTAGGCTCTTGGATTCGTTTTTGTGAGAATTGTCAATTTTTTCACCAAACCGGAAGTGACGACAGTTCAGGGAGACCGTTGGTTCTCTATATAGAAAACTGATCCACTGATCACTGCTTGTGACGAGCAAAACAAACCCCCAGAGTGCCGTTATTTTATTACTTTATTACTATAGTGAGAAGTTATTTTATTAAGATAAAAAAAAAAAAAAAGATAAAAACAATCCGTCCTGTAAGGCGTACCCTGTCGGTCCAGCTGTAGACCGTGACCCACCTCCTCACTCGGGTCTGGATAAAATACCAGCGTTTAGCACCAGGTTTGATCATCAGAGCTCCAAACATTGAGCTGCGTTCAGGTGGATTGTTAAGAAATGAAAGAGTTTATAAAAAGTTTCACAGGATGCAGCTAAACGGTTGGAGGCTGACCGGAACTGTGTCGGTTCAGGCTGGAAACCCCGCCGGGAAGCCCCTCTTGGGAGCCCCGCTGGGAACGGGAAGCCCCTCTTGGGAGCCCCGCTAGGAACGGGAAGCCCCTCTTGGGAGCCCCGCTGGGAACGGGGAGCCCCGCTGGGAACGGGAAGCCCCTCTTGGGAGCCCCGCTGGGAACGGGAAGCCCCGCTGGGAACGGGAAGCCCCTCTTGGGAGCCCCGCTGGGAACGGGAGCCTCTTGGGAGCCCCGCTGGGAACGGGAAGCCCCTCTGGAGAGCATCGCGGCATGGATTTACTGTACCCCGCCAGCCATGTGAGGGTCAGACACCTGAAGGAAATGCTCTCATGAAATCGCTGATCGGTGCCGGACTACGACCCACCACGAACCGTACCAAACCTGGCATGGAAACGAGACTCAAGTCTCCCCGTTAGCTCCTGTTAGCTGCTGCGTGCTAACAGCGGTTCCTGTGTTAATTTGAATGGATCGAAGTAACGGCGCCTGTTTAGAGTCACACTGGATGTTTTTCGTCGGTATGTGGGACTCCATCACATCCAGTCCTGGACTAGACCAGGACCACCGGAGTTTTTCGTCTCCAAACAGAAGTCACCGTACCGGTAAGGAAGCCGTCCCGTTGTTGACTCAGTGTCCTGACAGACTGGCGATTGGCATCACAAACATAATAATTTAGCATTTTTGATTAAAATGAATTCACACCGACTGGATTAAAGAGCGCTCTAACCTAAAACTAACAACTCATGGCCGACAGCGAGCAGGCAGCTGGCAGACTAGAGCGGTGCCAGTCTGAGATGTTAAAGTAGTTTAGCTTTAAAAAATCTACACAATGATTAAAACAAGCATCTGTTACACAAACTCCACACAACAAAGGGCTCAATTGATCAGATTTATGGGATTATTGATCGTACAGAGTGTTAAATTATCCTACAAATACTTTATTTATCTACATCTGACAACACTGTAAGCAGCGCCACCTAGCTAGGAGCTCCCTTAGCTGACGTCACAGGTCCACATATGAAAAAAAAAGCGTTTTTAGAAGCTTTGCAAAAAGGGGCACTTTGGACTAGAAAAATGGTTTTAAAAAACTGTATTGTAAAACAAAATACCCTCAATAAACATTTCAAATAGTATTTTTGGACAGAGTTTTATCAGAATTAAAAAAAAAAAGAACTTAAAATATGCTCTTTAAGCTCTGGCGGGCCGCATTAAATGAGGTGGCGGGCCACATTTGGCCCATGGGCCTTGTGTTTGACACATACGCACTAGATGATTTGGTTTGGATATAAATAATATTTTGTTCTTTAAAAATATATCATAAATACTTTTAATACCTTAAACACCCAATGATCAGCTGAACCAGAACTTTGTTTTATTGAAGTTAAATAACGTCACTAGAATCCTGTGGCTTTGATTGGTTGAATTATTTGTCATTAACTTTATAATTATTCACTTTTTAGGTTCATAACTGTGGTTAGAATTAAAATGTGGAGTTAAGAAATATTAATACTGAGTTTGGGGGGGGGCAATTTCAGTTAAAAAAAAAAAAAAAAAAGGGAAAAAAATTCATTTGGGAGGAAAGTCAAGTAAGAATCAGAGCAGAGACTTGTTTAACAGTGATGTCACTGATGGAACGTTCTCTGCTACTGATGCTTAAATAAATACGTGAAAGGATGATTCAAACGAGTACACCTTTAATGCACAGAGCTCAAAATAACATTTGTTTCTGCAGCTTATTTTAAATATCGTGATATATATATATCGTATCGCAATATCGCCAAAACATATCGGGATATTAGATTTTCCTCATGTCATGCAGCCCTAACTTTCACGCGACGGCACCGCCCCCTACTGGACACCGCCCCCTACTGGACACTGCCCCCTACTGGGCACTGCCCCCTACTGGGCACCGCCCCCTACTGGGCACCGCCCCCTACTGGGCACCGCCCCCTACTGGGCACCGCCCCTACTGGACACTGCCCCTACTGGACACTGCCCCTACTGGACACTGCCCCTACCGGGCACTGCCCCCTACTGGGCACCGCCCCTACCGGACACTGCCCCTACTGGACACTGCCCCTACTGGACACTGCCCCTACTGGACACTGCCCCTACCGGGCACCGCCCCCTACCGGGCACCGCCCCTACTGGACACCGCCCCTACCGGGCACCGCCCCTACTGGACACTGCCCCTACTGGACACCGCCCCCTACTGGACACCGCCCCCTACTGGACACCGCCCCCTACCGGGCACCGCCCCCTACCGAGCACCGCCCCCTACTGGACACCGCCCCCTACCGGGCACCGCCCCCTAACTGCCAAATAAGGAGAAACCCAGCAGAACCGGAAGGCGGCGCTTTCTTCTGATCTCTGAGTTGCTCCTTAGGAAATAATTAGCGTATTTTGAGTTATAATGGTGCAACGCTGATCTAGAGCAGTGTTTTTCAACCACTGTCCCACGGCACACTAGTGTGCCGTGGGAGATCTTCAGGTGTGCCGCGGGAAATTATTCAATTTCACCTATTGGTCTAAAAAACATTTTTTTTAAACTAAATTATTATCTACAAATAATATTCCATTGTCGCGCGTCTGTGCCAGTCATCACCAAATGGCAGACTCAGGTTCTGTTTGGAGTCAGACGCGCAGCAGATCCAGGACCTGGACCGGGTCCAGCGACAGCACCCAGCAGGGTGGAGGGGGGAGACGCGCGTCTGCCCCTGAGAAGCTCCCGCGGCCCGCAACACGCTCGGTATCTGGAACCCCTCCTCCCCCGAACTGGACCGCATCTAGTCTGTGGTTCGGACATGTTCGGCTGGGAGGGGCCGCCGCCAAGCGAGTCGTAGACCCACGGCAAAAACTGGTCAGAGTTTGGGCAGAACACCGGCCACGCTCCGCGTCAGCCGACTGGGTCTCTGGTGAACCGACGGTCCAGACGTTTTTAAATTCATACTTTGATCTGATTGGTCCATTAAACCAGGAGACCAGCGGGTCCACTGACACTGGGCTGGACCAACATCGTTTTACTTTGATCCTCCGAGCATTCAGCTAAATAAATAAATAAGTCAACGTAAAAAAAAAACTCTTAGAAGTTAGCACAACAGTTTATTTTTGACGGTCTGAGCAGCCCGTTGGTTATTTTCTGCCATGTCTCCTCCCTTTGGCTGAAGGATGGATGACGTCATCTGATCACCTCCAAACTCAGCGTGCACGCGCCTCTCAATAGCGTGAATATGGCAGCGCGCGCCGCTCAAGCTGCGTTTCTCAGCATAATCACTGACAGCTTAAAATTCAACAAACAATATCAACACTAAAAACACACTGATCTGTCAATGATTGTATCAGAGGTTTGTCTTTGTTTTCAGAGACTTACATTAATACTAATGTTCAATTCCTCCAAAAATAGTTTTATTAAACAAAAACATGATGAAAGAGTCCTATGATGTGGATATTGAAATTAACAGTAGGGAAATAAAATAATTTTAAGGCAGATTACTGATAAACTGGATGCTACAATCACTTTTTGACATGGTGAAATAAATCAGTTTAAAGTTATTTGATAGTAAAAAAGAGAGTTGATGATTTAATCAGGTGACCTGTAAACTAAATGTAATCCTTTACTGTCAGGAGATGAGAAGGTTTCTACAGTAAAACTATTAAAACAGAGTGAGCCTGAGAAAACAGCTGTAGAGTTAAAGGAGACAGACCTCTGATGACAGATCAGTGTGTTTTAGTGTTAAACTGTTTAATTGGACAAAATTCATCCGATAACGTTATCAACCACTGAGCTCAGAGCTCATCTCATCTGGTTTGTCTGGGCTTCTGAGGGACGTTGTGACAGGCTTTAGTCATTCTTGTTAGGCTAGTAGACAATAGATATATGTGTTAGAACTAAGGTGTGCTGAGATATTATTTATTACACAGAAAAACGTCTATGCTCCTCTGGCAAAAGGTATTGAAGGAAGACACTAGACTCTGAAGAAAATTCAAATGACCCAGCTTTCCACCAGCATTTAAACGCACCACTTACGCACGAATCTGTGGAGCTCCCGAAGCGTGAAAGGAGTCTCAAAACCCTTTGTGCACTTGTAAACTGATTAGTGTGTAAATGTAGTTTTGTCTGTGTGTAACAGGTGATTTGTACACACGTATTTAACTATTTGTAGGTGTAATTATTAGATTTGTGAGGTTGAAGGTAAAAAATCTGTGTGTGGAATTTAAATGTTTGTGTAATTTTTATTTGTGTGTATTTAAATATTTTTTGTAATTATGATTTGTTGATATTTGTGTGTGCATTTAAAGACACATTTACAAGTACACAAAGTTACACACAAAATGTAATTTACGGGTTACAAATCATGTTGTACAGCTACAACTACCCAAAGTTACACACAAACAGGTTAACACAAGTTACAAATCAAATAGTACACATGCACACAGATATATTGAGACTGTTTTCTCTCCATACTTCTCACGTTAAGAAACAGATCAGTGAATTCTGAAGTAGAACACAGCAGTGATCCCAGTTCTTTAAAACCAACTCTTTTATGTTCTCTTGTTGTTGTTTACCCACTTTCATTTGTAATGATATTTGTGTTTGTTTTATGTCTTTTGATCATGTTTGACTCTGTTTTTGAAGCACTTTGTGATTTTTCTCTGTGAAAGGTGCTGTAGAAATAAACTTTAGACATTTAGATTGTGATGGCATCAAATAAAGCTTGTTCTCGGAATGAGCCCAGGCTGGAGTGACCCGTTTCTTTGCAGAGGATTAATGGTCTTCAGTCGCTTTTCAACCCATAAACAAGCTAGGAGGGAGCTAGCCTCGGCTAAAGGAGTAGCGTTGTTAGCTAAAGTTAGCCGCTTCTCGGCTAGCAGCAACAAAGACTAGGAGTCAAAACCCTACCGACACAGGACCGGGACGGTGAGGCGCACTGTAAGGTCCACTGTAAACACACCATCTGACAGTAGAGTCTAACGGGACTTACCGGGAGGACACCGACTAGCCCACATCCCACCGGGCTACGGAGGAGCTGCTGCTGCTGCTCGGTCCGTCCGTCCGTCCGTCCGTCCGGTCCGTGTGACCACATCCTCTCGTTCTTCTATCCACCGCCGATACATGACCCTAGCCGGGCTCCGTAGTTTTACTTTGTAACATTTGTACTTTTTTTCCCTTTTTGTAGTTTTCACATTTGTAAAAGGCGTTTCAGGTTTAGGCTGTAAATAAAGTGTAGAGTCAGGGAGTGATCAGAGCCTCGGTCAGCTGGTTGGTTAGACCTGACACACTGGAAGGAGACTCAAGTTAAAAGCTTCAAGACAAAAAACCAACCTAAAGGCTCTGAACTGTTTACAGAGACTTTATTAACCTCAAACAACATTCTGGACTGGGTGACAAAACAACAGAACATTAGAAATGATTCCTCTAAACAAAGGTGCTGGTCAAAGTTCACTGTGGTCAACTAGAAGTCAGTCAGCATCACCAACCATGGCTTTGTCTTTCAAAAGTACCCTCCCCTAATATGAATGGACTGATTTTGAATTCCTTATCAAACATGTTAACTCTGCACACTTGTTGATCATTTGTAATTAGCAGTGTAAGCATCTGAGTGGGCAGATTAAATCATTAGGTGATATTATTGGGCAGACTTCACAATTTCCTCATGTCATTCTAAACCTATCAGCCTTATTCCTAGATTTAGCAATACCGAACTAATAAAACATTCTGATTATGTTACAACATTTTGAGCCAAGACCCTTCATTTGTAGGGTTTCTACTATAGAGTTATGTTCTAATGCGGTCTTTTTTTCCGCAGCACACTAGTGTGCCGCGAGAAATGATTCAATTTCACCTATTGGCCTAAAAACATTTTTAAAAAACTAAATACTTATTATCTGTAAATAATATTCCATTGTCTGTGCCAGTCATCACCAAATGGCAGACTGAGGTTCTGTTTGGAGTCAGATCAGGACCAGGGGGCTCATTTATAAACCTCTGTGTAGAATCCTGACTAAAACTTGCTCTTTAAGCTCAGCCAAAAAGTTTCAGGTACACAAATTCCATTTCTGATTTCTAAAACCCTGCAGACGCACAGATCCACTGTTCTGCTTTATAAACGGCTCTCAGACCTAGAACTGGTCTCAGCTGTTGTTGGGTCAGAACCCTCCTCCTACACACCACATTCTGACATATACGGTCAATGACCTCATGAATAATTACATCTGCATAAGCCGGTGGATTTCTGGCTTTTAACAGTAAATCGTGACAACAGAGAGGTTTAGAAAACGTGATTTTACAGAGGCTGAAACTCCAGGTGCTTGTGGTGGATGGACGGGAAAATGTTTTATTAGGAGGTGAAATGTTGACGGATCAGAGACACGAAGTGCAGAGAGTCAGTCTGACTGTCAGACTGACAGAGAGATGGTGTAGATCTGAGATCTCAGAGAAACGTTTAACGACAACATTTAATGGAATCCAAAGGAGAAGACACGTCATGTTGTTCATCCTGTCAAACAGTCAACCTGTTGGATCAATCGCTGGTTGAAACCCGAGAACGGCCGGTGACAGCGGGTTTTACTGGTTCTGATGGTTCTGTTGATCTAATACTGGACCCAGTTGATCCATAGGATGCTCTAATGAATCTATCAGCTGATCGATGGTCCAGTCATTATCTAGAAATCTCTAAAAACTCTCTCCCATTCATCCGGAGTCTGACTACTGGCTGAGCTGCAGCTCATCCAGCGCATTACGCACAAGTGTCCCTGCAGGATTCCTGAGTCTCAGAAATCACAATTAATGCTCCAATCAGAGCAGCTGTTCTATAATCTGAAGACCACTGGATGAACAGAATGATATTATTATAAATGAGACAGATTTTCATTCAGATTGTATTTTTATTCTTTTTAGAAACAGGTTGTTGGTTCTGTGTGTGTGAGGGTCTACAGTCTTTAATTGTGTCATAAATTCAACATGTTCCATCTCACCAGCTGCTCTGACTGGTTTCACCTCTCCAACATGCTTACACAAGGTTCTCCCGTCGGCAGTCTGTTGTCACATGACAGCATTTCTACCAGCTGCTGGAGATCCAGAAGAGCAGTGGAATGTCTGTCTTCATCTCCGGCCCGATTCCCACAGTTTCTGGTGGAGATGAAAGTTTCA